>JAOEJI010336209.1:0-10948 GCA_025448255.1 Umimayanthus chanpuru | reverse complement strand
ATCTCAGAAAGATCACTAAATTTATGCGCTGACACGCAAACACAGTCATACTTGGATTGGATTACTGTTTGATTGCAAAGGGACCTCATGGGAAGCCCTGAAGGGAACACAAAACGATTTACATGCTGAATTTCTTCCTCGTACGAGGAATTTTTGAATCGCCTTGCCATCTTCACAAAAGCCACCTTACAAAAGCGTACAGTGATCATGTAAACATCGCATGTGTTGTGCATGTGATTCGGGTAAGCTATCAAATGCGATGACATACAACGCAGCCACTTTCGCTCAGGACACGTGAGGGATGCTGGTGGAGTGTACTTCAATTCTTCATTTAAAATTTTTTAAAAAAGCCATTAAGAACAGTATAGTACTGAAGCTGGTCCGTTTACTATGGACGAGTTTAGTGAAGTTACTGTTTTTATTAGAATAGCCTTTAAAAGATGATACTGACGAGGATGCTGAAAGTTTGAAAAGTGATTTAGAGTCTAAATATCTTTATGAAGGGCAAGAATCTGCAGAATTTTTCCTTCCTTCACTATAAAACACGCAAAGGTTGAGTGTGTTGATTTTGAACTTGAAGAAGCTGCAGAAGATGCCACCGAAGTACAACTGCTGATCTTGTTTACCCTAGAGGGTGAATTCACCAATGCTTCTGTAAATGCACTAGCTTGATCTGTTGATGAGGAATTAGAAGTTCGGTTGGGATCAAGCTCCATGAATAAATCTGCGAATGTGAAATACACACAGACATAGCAAAACGTTTGTCTGGTTCAAACGAGACAGCGAACCAAACGGAATATCTGGCTGTGTTTGGTTGGGATCAGACTGGGGGTATAATTCTGAGAACGTGAAACATAGCCAATTTTTGTGTGGCTCAAGAGGCCAGAGCCAAAATAACAAATGTTGGGCTCATGTTTGGTTTGTGTATGGTTCTACCTGGACGTTTATGGCCTGAGTAAGGCCTGGTTTGGTTATGTCAGGTTCTGAATTTTCGTACGGATGACAAAAGCTAGCTGCAGTCTTGATAAGAAAAGATAATTTTAAAATTACATGATCAACAGGTATGCCCAGCAGTGGCTCGTGTATGACATTTTCATAGAAATCCGCTTTCTTCAAGTCTCCACCAGCCTTCTCCTGGATCTCCTTCAGCTTGGCTATCATGCTTCTAGAGTCCTTTCAACTACGGGTGACCTTTGATCAGCTGGCAGTTGCATTTCTGTGTAGCAGTAATGGTGCACCATAGACAGCAGTGGCGGCCTGCAATGAATTGTTTGTAAAGAATAGTTTTGAAATAGTTTAGATACTAAATTGATATTTTGTTAAGTCAACACAGAACAACAGCTATCTTAGAAAGTTAAGTCTTAATACCATTTATTAGAAAGTCACTAAAAATCTATGGCTTTTCTTTTTGAAGTGGAAAGAAAAAATACTTAAAGAAAGTAAAGTTTACCACTTGTTCCAGAAATACCAATAATTTTACAAAGCAACTCGTACTCGCCAAATAGGATTAACTCTACTTCTCTGTTTCTGCAAATAGATAGTAAACACTAGTTAAATGTCATGTTCAGACCTATCTTTACCCGTCGACAAGTGAAGATAGTAAAGTATGAATACGACTCCAAAAAACATTGTTTCAACTTGAACTTAAAATTTAAGTTAAAAACAACTTGATCATAGAGATGCCAATATTTCGATTTTATTTCAAAATCATCGTCAGGACTGAATTGAAATTACAAGCTGGTGTATTTTATACTTAACTTACAAAGCTGGAATGTGTGAAGACAAAAATATAAATGGTTCTAGTTGAACAAAACAAGTTCTTTAGCGGCTCTTATTCTGGTATTCAGCTTCGGTTTGTGGATTTTAATGAACAAAGACTCCAAGAAACAGATTTCAGTAAAGTCACTGTTCATTGCAACAATTAAAGTGTTGTATTGCACTGTTTGTTGGATGTGATGGTTTAGCTTGACTACACCTGCTTTGTTTTCAAAAGCATTATGGAAATTTAAGAGGGCCAGGTGGAATTTAAACGCTTTGCAACAGCTCAGGTGTTGGTGAACGGCAGATTAAAATCATCTGGAATCTGCGTAAAGGTTGCGTCTTATTAAAACTAAACAAAGGACAAGGAATCGTCGTTTTGAAGCGTGAACAGTACATTACATCGGTGCAAACCATCTCAGACATAACCAAGTTCAAGCGGATATCAAGTGATCCAACCCTGATACGTCTTAGATCGATCCAAAACTTCATCAACAAAAAACATTGGGCATATCAGCCTTTCTTTTGATATCTACAACCATTATTCATTCCAACATTAGCTTCAGGATATCCCTAAAAAGGGGCTGGTATGGAAGGCCAAATTGTGCAAAATTTAAGAATCATCGATTTACCACATTCAACAATTTAATTCATATTCAAGACTTCTTAATTTACATTCAAGACTTCTGAATTTACATTCGAGTCTTGAAAACTTCACAATCAAGACCTTGGAATTCACAATCCAAGAGTTCTAATTTCACATTTTGGCAAGACGTCCAAATTAACATATTCCAAGACTTGAATAATTATTTGGTTTTGTTATCTGCAATTAATCGGACCACAATCCCTCGGATCTGGTTTTGTAGTAAGCCTGTGTGCGTTTAGATGTGTAGCCTATTGTTGATGTAGATATAATGGGTAAGCTGGCCAAAGTATATTTATTTGTGTAGGTTGTAATATAAATTAGCTTGGGAAATTACTCATGTAATGTTGGTATGTCCAAGAAGTGTCTGTGTATTTTTTATATGAGGACGTGGTTAATGTTAAGTGTGTGCGTGTGTCCTAGTCAAGGACATTCATGTAGTTTCTGTGGTGTGTGGCAAGTGACACGGGTAGAATGAAATTAGTGTGAATAAAATGACTAGATAAAGAGTGTACATATAGCCCTTGAATTTCAATTATCAGGTTTCAGGGTAAATGAGGTTGTGAAAGATTCAAACAAAGGGAATTTAAGGGTTTAATGTTGTGTCACCTATTTTGAGAATTACATTTATTATACTGGTATATCTATTCACTTGAAGGAGATGAGCAACAAAATTTGATAACAATTGGGGAAAGATTATGAATTGTATAACTTTTTACCAAAAAAAGTCTGGACAGTACTCCAATAACTCAATTTTGATTATCATAGCATTATTCTTTAAAACCAAAATAACTACGAACATGATACGTCATCCTTCGTACATTTTTAAGAAAGTTATTTACTTTACTGATCACTGCATTTTTTGGATGACGACGTGCATAACATGCGAGGTCAAGACATGTGGATTCATTCTGCTGACATCATTGTGCATTGCTTTCCCTTTAGCAATCCTCCAGCTCCTCTCTAAGAAATCTTCGAGCATTTCTCCTTTGATTTCTCTTAGGGCGGCAAGGATAAATGCAAAGCTCATATCGCTTTCCATGCGTATTGGTCTGGTGATGTGTTCATTTCCAAACATCTGCGCTTCTGTGTTGCAAAACTCTGCCAGGAAATGGGTGATGGTTGCTTTGCTGTGGCTGTTAATTATCATTTCAGCAGCAACGATTGTTGCTTTGCTTTGAAGGGGATGTACTACTATGAGGTAACAGTAAATGGAGAATGTTTTTCATTTTCACGTCGAGCCAGTGTACCAGTAGCATCCCATTAGCACATTGTTTGGGATTCAACGTCATGCCACAATCTAATTCCAGTCCCTGTCCACATCATGAGCACAAGAGGGACTTGGCATATGTAGTGAAAATACCAAACGATTTCCGCTTGCTAAAATGTTCTTCGTCTTGTTGTTTCACGGTTTCCTTTTCTTAAAAGTGGAATTTGGTTTTTAGCATTCTGAGACTGGTAAACATTGCACCATCTTCTCTGTCAGTTCTATTATCTTCCAACAATATTGCACGTAAGACGTTCAGACCCATTTGAAAGGAAAACAGCTGAAAGCATTTCGGAAAGGCTGCTGTGGTATAGGTTGGAAGTTGTTGTCCCATTCAACTGATTCCTCAACTGTTCTCGCACTGGCTTTCTTTGTTTTGATATCACCTATGGCGTGTCTAACTGGTCCGAGGAATCGGACATGGACCTTGTGTGATCTCATTGACAGAAGAAGTAATGAGACTCAACTTAAACTCAACTCAAATTTTGATTTATCAATGTTAAAAGATAATTTATTTGTCGGATGTTCACTGTGCAAATTTGATATTTCTTGATTTAATAGCTCTAATAGATGAAGCGGATCCGCATTTGAGAAAAAAGATTTGTATCGCCTGCAAATAGGATAAATTTAACTACTGATGAGACGTTACAAATATCAATAATAGGCCTAAAATTGACCCTTGTGGAACTTCGCAAGTAATAGGTTCGAAAGAAAAAGTAGAATTATTATACTTTACGAATTGAAACTGGTTGGTAAAATAACTCTTTATCCAATCTAGTTCAACTCCACAAACATCCTTAATAGTCTACTTTTGTAAAAAGAATATTGTAGTTTACGGTATCGAAAGCTTTCGATAAATCCATAAAAAACCCTACTGTACTTCTTTATTGTCCAGTGCAGCAGATGTACAAATTGATCAAGGTAAATCGTGCACAATATATCAAATTCGGAAATAACTGGAGAGTCAATTGCAGAAAGCTCTTTCTAATATCCTTGAGAAGGCTGGAAGGACAGAAGTTCAGTTCAATTTAGACAGATTAGAGATTCATTGATGCTGTGCAATAGCAACTGCCAATTTTGCTCCAAGATCAGCTTTCTTCGTTCTGGAGTTAAACTGCACCCCGTATGCCTTGCAAAGCTTCACCAACTCTTGACAGGTGTAAATTGAAAAGACCGTTCCAAAGATTGGCAGTTAAACCTTGGAGCTATCTGTGTGACACTTCCTTGCTTCTTCAGTTATCTTCTCCGATCTACGCCAGTGACACTTTTGCATTGTTCTGTTTCTTCTTTTCCTTCTGGACCATAACCATATTTCTGTGTGCAGTGGTCTTCTGGACTTCCCAGGCTTTCCGGAAATCACGGAGAAACTTGTTCGCACCCATGTGGCCATATCTTTTTACCACCTTGCCGTACAGTTCATCAGCTGTTGGCTCCTAAGGATTAGTTATAAATTGACAGAATTATCATGAAAATCCCTAATTAAAACTTCTCGGTTTACAATTCCACAACCCGTATATAAGGCCATATATTTGCTTTAAAACAAAATATTGTACTTAAATGTGACACCAGATTTATAAGCCACCCCTCCCTCCTATATATATGCCAATCTTAAACTGTAATTTAACAGTGCTATATGTCACGGTAAGTTCTACCTAAATTCTACTAAAGTCGTGTTTAGAAACACATTGAACGTGCAAGAGATTGTTTGAATTGGAAATTGGAGTGTTTTTACCAACAATAGAGTCGCCTTGGGGAATTGACAATCTCCCCATTTCTCCAATTCCTTTATTTGGCATTTCATTTCCCTGATTGCAAACTCGCCTTCCTTCGAAACATGCCAAATTTTGAGATCAAGTCCCTGCATACTGTCTAAAAATACGCAGGTATACTGCACTGTTGAGACATGCGATGTCTTGCTTGCTAACCTTTTTCAAAAATTGAAAACCGGTTTCTTGTCATTAACCTAATCGAATGTGAGCATATTATTGCTATTCGAAACAAGCGCCATTTTGATTTTCGTTCTGGAACATAATCTTATGTCGATTGCATCTTCTCTGTTTTTACTCATCTTTGCACGTGTACAAATCGACTTTGTCCAGAAGTCACACAGTCTTGGCTATGGGCTCTACCACTCCAGCCATTCTAGTCAATTTCTTCGACTTCATGCCAATGCTTAAATGAAGGGCATCATTTGGTTGAAAACGTTTTCCTGTTGATGCAGCTGCTCGGATTATTTGCTTCCTGCAGAAGCTGAGAAGAAGGGGGTGCAAAACTTCCCAAATGTCCAAGACTTCTTGCCACTGAGTGGGCACTTTCTTGAAATAAAGATCTGGTACGTTGTACCAAAGACTGACTTGACTGATTTGTTCGGGCACCCCGTAATTCTTCACGAATTACAGATCTTAATGTGGAATGAAGGTCATCTTGCTTCTTTCTGTCCTTTGGCACGAAATATTACTCCCGATATGCACTTGGAGTGCAGTCTAGTCCCCAGGGTCCCCTCATGCACGATCGCAATACTGGCGGATTTGTTGACAAAAATATTTGTGAATGTGAATTTTTGTGGTCGTGAATGTGAATTGAGAAGGCTTGAATGTGAGTTGAGAAGTGAATTTAGAAATCTTGAGTTTGAGTTTTCGAAGGTCTTGAATGTGAATTATTCAAGTCTTGAATGTGAATTCAAAAAGATTGAATGTTAAATTTTCAAGCCTTGGAATATGTGAAGTTTGAGGACTTAAAATGTGAATTTAGAAGTTAATTGGAAGTCTTGATTGTGAATTCGAAGGTCTTGAATGTGAATTCAGAAGTCGTGAATTTTAAATATTCAAGTCTTGGAATATGTGAATTCGGAAGTGTTGAAATGTGAATTCGAAGTCTTGAATGTGAATTAAATTGGAAGTCTTGGATGTGAATTAAGAAGTCATGAATATGAATTCGAAAGTCTTGAATATGAATTTAGAATTCTTGAATGTGGATTAAATTGTCGAATGTGGTAAATCCACGATTCTTGAATTTGTACCATTTGGTCTTCCATAGGAAGGTAGGTGCTGTTTTTTCAGAGGAGTTTCGTTCTTCGTTCATTTCATCTTTGAAATTTGGCCTCGACAAATGCCGAATGGCTCTATAACCTTGTACCTCCTCCCCCAGACTGGACATCTCTTGCTAGATAACATTACTCAAAATATTATCAAAGTTGTTACTTCCAACCCAGCTGAGCCCATATTCTCTAAGCTTTAAAGTGGAGAGGCTCATAACGATTTCATGGCAGATCTCAAGAAAATCGCGAATGATTTCATATTCATATCCTTGATGAAAGGATGTCTCGAGTAGTACTCGTACATCATTAGTGCTGGCTGCCATATGGTTTTTGTGAACCTTCAATCAAAACTGTTCAGAGTCGAGACTTCTTACCCAGTCCCTCTGTCATTGCGTTGTGACTTTTTTGTTTGAGTTGCAACCTATTTTTGTTTGAGTTGTGTTTTTTTTGTGTCGCACGTTTTTTTAGTTTTGTTGTAGGTTTTGTGTTGTGGCTTTTTTATTTGTTTTGCGGTTTTTTATTTTATATTTTTTCATTCGTCATTTTGACGATGTCATGATTTACTGTGGAGATGCTGTTACCATGGCAACCGTGAGAATACCTCATTTTTCACAAACACGCAGCATTTGTTGGTCTGGCAGTCCTTTCATTACTTTGCAATGAAAGCACTCATCACTGTCCCCAGCATTCAATTTGTTGAGAAATTGAGCACAAAATCACCTTTTTGAACAGAAACTAGTTTCAAAACTCCATCATTATAGTGCTTTAAGAGCTTGAAGTTATATTTTTAATCACATCCATCATATCTAACAACAAACCATTTTCCTTCATTTCTACAGCTGTCACTCTATACCGTTCTGCAGATAGATTCTCGTCATCATCAACATCACTGACAATTTTGCATAGGTGGAGCACACATTTTCCAATCAGGTCTTCAGGCACAATCGGGATGTTTTCCACATTCTTCGCTTTTGTGCACCCAAACTTAACTCAAATCAAAGACAAAACGAAATTAGTCAAGGTACTAACCTCCTATCTTTAATCTTTTGTTTAAGCACAAAAACTTTGATAATAATAGTCCATTCAAAATTACTCTCATATATATGTATTTAAATAAACTGCTCTGGCCTGCAGTTTGTGAAATCTATTCAAGGCAGGACCACGGAGTACAATAACTAATGGCAAAAAATAAATAAGGGGAAAAATAATTATAACGACAATGGTCTTGTACTTTTCGTAATAATAGTAGTTACAACAATAGTAATCTTATACTTTTAATAATAACAAATAATAATGGTCTTGTACTTTTAGTGATGGGGTTCATCTCGTGCGAAGAGTCACGCAACAAATTAATCATCACGGCTGTTTCTAAATATGTACCTTTCTGGGGTGTAAGTATCGCAGAAAGGCAAAATCTTGCCGGCACCCCCAAAATATTTTGGGCCATGTCTGCGATATGGTCAGCAAACGGCCATGACATGGCTGAACTTTAAATTGATTTTCTTCGCATTTTCTTCAATTGATGTAAAAAGAACTCCACTTACAAAACAAACAATGCCACTTATAACAATCCCCCTGAAAATTAGAACTAAACAATAGTTACTTAAAATTGTCTGGGATGAGTCATGTTTCCCAGAGTGCCTTGCGTTAGCAGTCCTCACTTCCACGCGATTAAGTCATTTGACTCAGATCTCATGAAGTAAACATTATTTCGAAGATGGTTGCCTTTATTGAACAGCCTCACAGTTTCAAAAAGGTAAAAGTGGTTTCTGATAGAGATAAAACAGGCTTATCAGATCTTATGAGATGTTGATTGGAACGAAAAAGCATTACTTTTCTTTTCGTACATTTAACATTAAATCATTGTCAGCAAACCATTTGTTGAGAATATCATGCTCATCTTGCGAAACAGATTCGATGACATGGGTATATCAGCATATATAACTACCTTATTTGGATGAATGTTATTGGGAAGGTCGTTTACAAAGAGGACAAACAGCATATACAGTTATTGTATCTTCCTTGGTGATCAAACTGAAAACATTTGAGATGCCAATGGTCGAATATTATAAAATGGATGCCCTCAACCAGTAAAACTTTGTTGTTTAGCACTAGTTTGGCTTGATTAGCCCTTTCAGCCTCACACAAAACCTTTGATGTGTTGCTAAATTTTCTCCTAAAATGTGTCCTTTCTTTCCTTTAAATACTTTGGGAAAATTTAGCTTTTATAATAGATAATTATTATTCTTAATCACCAAACTTATTTTGCATTGACAAAATGTTGTCAGGAGAAAATAGATCTTGTCCAACTTACTGGGGTTCAATAAGTTAAATTAAAAAGTATTGGCTGAAGTTATCTGAACACTGTAAATATTTTTAGGGAGTATTGTTCATTTTAGTCTCAACTACATTTAGAATAAAAACAACTTTATTTACACTCTTCGCCCAGGTTTTGGTTTACATTTTCTAAGTGAGAAGAATGTTCGATTTCCATTCGTTGCATATGTGCAGACCATTTTATAGTGCAACATGTCAAACCGTGGTTTACAATTGGGAAACATCAGGCATTAGATGTACTATAATTGCTAACAGATTTTCGTTTTGAAAACCTGTCTGACACAACTACAAGAATGCTCACACTCTCAAAATCAGCTCTAAACAGCTTTTGGAGAAACACGCCACAGACAAAGTAAAAAACGTTACAACAGATGCTCAACATACCTCACTCTGGCCAGTTGGGCTTGAACGGCTTCAGGGTAAAGATTGGCCCAAGGTCACTGTGTGCCACAGCAAAATATGACTCTAAATTGTCTGTTTCTGTGGCCCGTGGATGTTTTTAGTAACCAATTTCTAGGTTCTGAGTTCTTTGCAGCTCCTGGCTCTCTATGTTAGTGGTCACTTCAACAACCGGCTCTCGTGAAAACCTTCTTATACCAGCAACAGGTTTTGGAGATAACAAGGTTCTTCTATTAATTATTATTATTTTTATTTAAACAGGGTTCATTTATTGAAAAAAATAAGTATTAATTTATAAACCAGAGCCCTTCATTTCCTGCTAATTCACACGTATAGAAGGGCTCTTGCAACTAGGATGATTAGTAGTCGCAGTTTGAAACACCAAGTGAAGAGCTTTAATTTATAGTTAGGTGCATGTAGGCTGTTCAGTATTCTGTTGATCCTTGCATACACGAGGAGGGGGCAATGCAACTCCTCCTCTCAGAACATTTTGACTTGCAACTTGTGTATTGTGAATGATCCAGAAACCAGTCGAGAAGACCTGACGGGTATTTCTGTGAACATATTTTCAACCAGATATATGTGGGAAGTCTGGCACTAGAAAATTGTTATGGAGTAACTGCAGAAGACCCCGCCACATCAAAGCTCCACCTCGTAGTGGATGAATGATAATAATACGTCACAATTATAGGTATATCTTAAAGTGAATACACGGATACTTGGATACGAAGTCAGTGATTTTAGATATATATTAAAGTGAATACGCGGATACGTGGATAGACAGTTAGTGATTAATGGTACATCTTAGTGGATACGTGGATACACAGTAAGTGATTATTAGTATACTTTAAAGTGGATACACGGATACTTGGCTACGAACTCAGTGATTATAGATATATTTTAAAGCGGATACGCGGATACGTTGTCAGTGATTATGGGTATATTTGCAAGTAACACTACTCCTTCCCCTAACCTCCTGCTTAATCGTAACGTAACGTAAACCCTAACCCTAACATAAAGTAACTATTGTAAAGGAATCAACACCGTATAACTAACCCTAGCCCTAACATGAAGTAACCAAAACCCCAATCCTAACCCTAAACCCTAATCCAAACCCTAAGCCTAACCAAAGCCTTAATCCTAACCCTAAACCCAAACCCTAAGCCTAACCAAAACCCTAATCCTAACCCTAAACCCTAACACTAAACCCTAAGCCTAACCCAAACCCTAACCCAAACCCTAACCCTAACGCTAGCCCAAACCACAACCCAAACCCTAACCCAAACCATAACCCTAACCCTAACAAAAAGTATCCATAACCATAACCGTAACCCTAACGTAAAGTAACCCTAAGTCTATAGTAACCCCATTGGTAACTCTAATCCCAACAGAAAACGTTATAACGAAGATTTGCCAAAATATCCCTACTTTGTACTTATAAATGAGAAACACAAAATTTCATTGCCAAAAATATTTATTACCAGAAAACAAAATGCATTCACAAATG
>JAOEJI010336098.1:0-10950 GCA_025448255.1 Umimayanthus chanpuru | reverse complement strand
ATTCCCCATAAAATTTTGGGAAAAGTCGTGAAATTTTGGCTCTAAAGTCCCAACCGTTCAAAAGTTATTCTAAAAAACCCTTAGGCTAGGTAAGGTTAAAATGAAGGGAAAATGTTAGCACCCTTTCAAGGATAGAGTTCTTGTATTAAAATTGCATACATTAGGTTGCCTGTAAAATTTTTCTCAAACTGTTTTCATCACTTTCATGACTGTACAAGAAGTTTCAAATTAATCCGTGCATTTCTGACCAGTGCTGTGGTATTACAATGTACTTGATTCCCTCCCTACCTCAGCCTGTGTAGCTGGCGGTTTTTATAGGGGCAAAAAGTCAGAAACAAGTGACTTGATTGGTTTTCTTCTTTCTTCCCTCCCCTTCTTTTCTTCCTCTCCCAAGTTACCCCATCGCTACAGTGCCCAATATGGCACTGGGATGATCGAGTCACTTGGCATTTCACCCCCAATAAAAATTGCCAGTTATGCAAGCTATCCCTACAGACCACTCAACTCCCCCACCCCTCTCCCTCTCAGACATTACCTGCACCCCTGGCTGCTATTTTTGCTTCTGTTTGGCCAGCAATTTCATCTCGACTCATCTTGAATGCCTGGACTTCAGCTTCTGCCCTTGTTAGTTTTTCTGTTAACTAAGAAATGTAATATTTCTAATTTTGAGAAACTATAGAACATCAATTAACACTCCAAGGAACTCAACTACAGCTAGAACTTTCATCTGAATGAGGATCAGGGTTCACTCCGAAGGGTCCTAGAGTGGTAAAACACCCTCCTATTGTGATAAAGCACCCTGCTATTTTATGAAATTTTTATTGTTAATGCACATTTATATCATTGTGATGTAAATTAATGGCATTTTATAATTTAATGAAAATTCCTGCCCCTCTGACACTAATTTCCACATGCTTTCTGGAGAGAACCGTGAGGATAATGATGAAATTTTATTTCACTTCACTTCACTTGAAACAGGGTGGTCTGTTCAGTAAGAAGAATGGTATCCAAAGGGGCCCCGCATTTATAAACCACTATTTATATACAGTCATATAAAAAAATATAACTTTAATATGAATGTCTATGCTATCTACATTATCCATATATAAGTTCATTAAAGTAATTAATAACTATTATATCTTTCTAAAATGATCTTTAACAAGGCTCTTGAAAGAAGAATGTGATACATAGCATATTTGATATATACAGGAAATTAGTTAAAATGTAAGTACTGATCCAGAAAATCTAAATGTTTGCATTCCAAGACTTTAGAAGTTTCGGCTTTGCTATATTGAGGTCAAATTTTCTGATGAATAACTGAATAGCTTGAGTTGTTCACCAACATTTCCAACAAGCACTCAAAAGGCAAACACAGTCTCCATGATTCAACAATAAATTGAACATCTTACTTGTAAATTCAACTGATGTGATGTTGAAAGTTCTTCTTTCAGTGTGTGGCTGGGAGAGTCTCCGAGGTAACTCCTGTTAGCAGAATCACCATAATATCGATCAAAGCTACCATTCATGGGCGAGTGGGCTGTGCTAGTACTGCCAGCATTTTTATTCATCCTTTCCCTGTAAAGCTCTTCAGACTTGTCAGATAATTCCTTCTCAAGTTGTTGCCTCAAAGCTCTTTCTGCTTGTATTATATTCTCTCTGCCAGAAAACAATATTATATTACATGATTGTTAGTAGGCAGACACAAAGCCTTCTTTGGCTAATGCACCAAGTGTTCAAAGATAATTTAATTAATATGTAACAATGTTTAGCTAAAGGAGGTAGGGGGGAGGGGAGCGTTGAAGGACAGGGCAGATGTGAGGGTTCATGAGCACATTAGTCTCTAAAAGGTACAATTGTTTTGTTGATATAAAGTAGTAACTGAACACACAGAGCAAAGTCCTAACACAATTAATATGAACTACAATATCGCCCCTACCTGTTTGAACTAAAGGGAGTGTTTGGACATAAGAGCTGATTTTAGTTACCATACAGGAACATTTAGCAATACATAACTTGATGTATTTGGGTTGCTGGGAACACCTAAAGCCAACAAAGCTTTTGAAATGTGATGCTTGTCTTCAAGCTCAATATCTTGTGGAACTCAAAAAAGGTGGCAAAACAATATTTTTTTTAAGTAATTATGAAAAAAAAGAAATTTCACAATTTTTTTTGTTTTGGAATTTGAGCAAAGTCAGTGGTTCTCCACTGCAACACAACAAAGCAGGTACTGGAATTAAATAATGCTTTAGTATGGTTTCCAAAAATTAATATTTCAGTGATGTCCAAGTTAAAGCATCTCTAAAAAGCCAGATGGAGTACATGTACTTTGATCAATAAAAAAAATAATAACTATATAATAGAAATACAAATTAATATTTATTATTTGAAAGACAAATAAGGATTTCACATTTGTGTGACTCTGGTCAACATAAGATTAATGGAAATTGGTGAAAAAATCAGCTTGAACTTATTGCATCATTCGAACATCAGAGTTGATGAAATTGATAACAATTAATTTACTGTACACTGAAAAATAATCCATTCAACCATAAATATGGCTTTGCATATCTTAAACTTGAACCTCAAAACAAGAAAATCACAAGCGTAGATTGAATATTTTATATGTCATTACTCATAATTACAAACATTACGGTTGCATTACACAAATTTTTGGTTAAACTGCAGAATCAGAATATTCCCCACTTGAGCAAACTGATTATTACAATCCTTCGTTCTGCAGAAACATGTCCACAGATGATTTGAAAATGATAGTTGGTGGCGGGATGGGGGGGGGGGGGTGTATTCTGCAGTTGCTCCAACTTTTCAACATCAAGAAGGAATATTATTTCACAACTAACTCAGCAGCTGTAAAGGTATAAAATTATGCCGAGCACACTGTAGCTCATATATCGTTTAACAGTTTGAAATTCTGTGGCTCTACTCACACCAGCGCTTTAAAAAGGCCTGCTTTAGTCTTTATCCCAAACATAATAATTATATTATTTTATGGGCTACCCTATCAACAGGATTGTGCAGAGTTTCAAATGGAAACGAAAGATTACTCATAAACCTCGCAATACCACAATAAAATAAGCGTTAATACCATTGTGAAAATTCATCTTTCTTGGATGTTAAAATTGAAAATACATATTTAAACTGTTAACAAGCAAAAGTTTAGCTCGAAAGCTTTCGGCTGGAACTCCAGCCCTGTTCACACCAATTGCAGTCTCGCTTTGATGTTAAAGCGAGACTACTAGCACCTAGGAACTCTGGTACTCATGGTATTCATGCACTGAAGCGAAGTCTCAATCGAGATGGCGGGCGATTCAATCTGTCCCCCATCTGGCACAACACAGTGGATGAGAGGATCGGAAAAGGGGCGCGTACCAGAGTTCCTAGGTGCTAGTAGTCTCGCTTTAACATCAAAGCGAGACTGCAATTGGTGTGAACAGGGCTGGAGTTCCAGCCGAAAGCTTTCGAGCAAAACTTTTTCTTGTTAACATTTTAAACATGTATTTTCAAAGCATTAATACGTGTTATTATAGCATTTGTAGCAGTTATTTTCCCCTCTCAAAGCGTTTTAAAAGTAGTCATCTAATGTTTAAGGAATGTAAACATGCCCACGCTACATCATGGAATATGTACTTGACATGTAAAATGGTATATCACTATCATAGTATCAGTCTTATCACTATGAAAGTTTCGTAAACTTTGCATGCAGGCTTGTCACCAATATAATTTACGATCCAGCACACAAACAAAAACATTTCTGGCTGATGACAAACTTTAAAAAAGATTTGTGAGAAACTAACAATTTTGACAGCCGCCGAACGAATATAGTATTTTTGGAATTTCGATTACTCTGGCTGATTACTTACTTCTCCTCAACATCAAGCCGTAGAGAAGTAATCTTCCTTCTTGCCTCTTTCATAGCATTCCGAACGTTTTGTTTAATTTCTGTAACATCGCTATAATCTCTTCTATCATCTGCATGGCCGTTCATAGCGCCTGAGTTCCCATATTCGAACGAATTGTGCTCATCAAATTCGAATTCTTCTCGAATAGCGTCCATCTTCCGATGGACGCCGACAGGAAATGAATTATTTATGAATTATCGACTCAATTTCATCGAGCCGATGTATCCCGAGCGTATGTCGACTGTGGCCGATACAATATCGAGTTGTGCCGAACCTTTCCGAATAAATTGAGAAGCCAATACCGAGAAGACCCTGGGAACGATGGTTCAGGAAGTAACGCCTTGTAAAAAACGCGAAAAAAATGGCGTTTTGCTGTGCCTGTGATATAGGGAGTTTTATATCTCCCTTGTTTCTTAAATCAGGTTCTGTTACAAGGCTTTCAATCCCTTTCAGTTTCTGCCAATCCTTTTCCTGTTTATCAGTTCCATATCAACTACGTTAATAGTTCAAATCACTTTTTTACTCTTTTACCTTTTATAACATTAGTATATTCCTTTCCTTATGGGATGTTTTAAGGCTTTTTGGGGGTATGGGGTGGGTATGGGAATAAGGTTGTAGTTATTAGCTTTGTAAGTGTATTTCAATTATTAGTATTATTTGTATTTTAAGGGCCATTTTAAATTATCTATGTGATAGTAAATGTTACCCTTGTAAAATAAAGTTATTATTTTTTATTATTTCAAGGCAATTTTGTGTTCGACTGTTTCTGTCAAGAAACCAGATATTGTGCAAAGTGAACCGGAATGTGTTAAACTTGTGTAGTTGCGAGTTGTGTATCTTGACATGGATACGGGTTAATTTGGCCAAGTTCTACTTTAGTCACGAAAGAACCGTATTCGCTGCGAAGTTGAGTGTTGAAACCTCTGAAGTATCTAAGCAAATATCTTTCGCAATTCGGTGATGTGGAAAATGTTACTCTGGTTCGCAACCCAAGTACAGGCAAATCTAAACGCTTTCGCCTTTGTCCTGTTTGAAAATATTTCCTCATTGGAAAAGGTGCTTGAAGAGAAACATTTTCTTGATCAGCGATGGATTACAACAGAGAGAAATCGTGCGAGCGAGCTGCGGTAACAGAAAGAGTGTGTTCAAAACTCGAACCCAGAACTAACTGAAAAAAATTGAGAAATCGTTTCTCTCAGTTTGGGAAGTCAAGTCCATTGATTTTGTACTTGACAATAACACTTGCCAGCGGAAAGATTTTTGCTTCGTTGAATTTGCATCAGCTGAAGCTTCAAACAAAGCCTTAGCAATGCAAACTCACAGCATACAACAAACTGATGTACTTGTGAGGAAAAACATTGCCAGACTGAAGAAATTTGTTCCTGGGAAAATTTTAGCAGGTGGTCTTGGTGATGGTGTTACAGTTCGGGATCTCAAAGAATATTTTGAAGAATTTGGCAGTGTAATATTGGTCTAAATAAATTTCCTGCGAGATGGTGAAAAGCTAATAAATTTCGGGTTTGTGCTATTTAAAAATGCTACAGTGCCATACTTAGTAACGAAATCAGATATTAGTCACAAGTTGAATGGTAAAAATTCAGAGTTACCAGAGTTCCAGCTGGCAAGAATGTGGATGAAGTGAGGACATGTTTTGAAGCTTTCGGTCCAGTTGATGAAGTACATTGCATTGAAAGGTTAAACCCGCAACGGATGATGGCCAGTGTTTTCTTATAAAGTTTGCAGTACGTGTTGCTGCAGAAAATGCTTCTCAAGATAAAAGTGTTTGGATGGATGACCAAAACCTAATAATAAGAAAGCTTGGTTGGACTTCAACAAGAGAAACTTGAACATTCAGACCAAAGTTTGAATTAAAACAAAGATTGTTAACCGATCAGAGGAACTCATTCTTGAAAGCAGGGCCACTGGAAGTAGAATTTCTGGTTCGCGTAAGCCAAAAAACAAAACTTGGTGCTGGATTTTCATCAACTTTCGTCACTTATTTTTGAGGTAAAGAAGTCTGAAATTTATTATACCTGGAACCTCGTTCCACAACTTCAAAGAACGGGCACATCTTCGGATAGTCAGAATTGTCCGGAAATGGAGAAAGAACTGAAACCAAATAACAATTACAATTGTTCAGTTGCGTAAAACCCATTCTAACGCTTGAGCATGGTCAAATGTTAATCTTGTCACTTTCAGGTGCTTGGTTGTTGGAAAAAAACAATCTACGATGAAAGAAATATATTGACGAGGCAAAAAAAATCCATACGGGTGCTGACATGAACCAGAAAATCAACTTCCATCATTCTAAACTAATTGTAAATAGTTTTTCTGAGCACAACAAAGTTGTTTGTTGTTGTTGTCTGTGCTTTAGGCTCCAAATTATACACAAAAAATGTTATGCTAGGGAAGGCCTGCAGAAACTGCAAGAACAATAGTTTTGTTCGAAAATCATTCTGCTTCTGTCTTGCATTATTAACCCATTTGTCGTTCATATGTTCTTGTGGGGTGCTTTCTTGGTTTGAGATCCCATGGTTTTATAAAATGGGCACATTTTGCGCAACAGATCAGACTGTAACAACATATTTCACTCGAAAAGGTAATATTATATAAACGGAGAAATTTAAATTAATTTTGAAATAAAAAAAGGTTGTGCAAAATAAAACAGGTTGAGCAAAAATATTTTGCTTAACCCCCTATTCAGGTTGGTAATGGTATGCATCTTGAATTTATGCAGGCCTGTTGGTTTGAATAAATTACAAATCGAGTGTTTTTGGATGACAGAAAACAATTAAGTTTTGTGTGGATGACTGTTGATAGTTCTATATTTTTGACAAAGGTCCCTTATATCAACAAGTTGATGACTTTTTAAGGACTTTCCAGGACCTTTTCTTGTAGATTCAAGACTTTCTATAGCAAACAAAGCTTAAATGTGTTTAGAACATCAACTGAAGCTTTCAACCAATTCTTTACAGCATTTTTCTTTTTTGAAGTCCAACAACTTTTTTTTTATAATTGTAAATGCATTATAAATTTATGGAAGGCAAGACAATGTTTACCACACGTAACTTTTCTTGTAAATCAAAATGTTATTTGTGCTAATTGAATTCCTCTAGCATTTGTTCACAATCAGCAAAAATGATTGATTGCGAGCATTTTATTCAGCCAGCTGGAACATTTGAATCATTGATCTAAATGAAACAGTGCGACGCACACATAATTTATTTCAGACTTCTGAGCCCTAGGTGAGGTGCTTTGTCGGTTGAGAAATGATTTCATGAAATACATTAATAGTTTTAAAATTGATAGGTAGGAAGTATTGTCCACTCGACTGCTACAACATTTGAGTTATTTTGGCAGTGTAGAGGTCTTTGACAAGTGTTTTCAGGTTGTATTATCTCTTAATACAAAACCGAGACCTTAGATACCTTATGATTCTAAAGTGGTAAAAAGGAATTAAAAATACTGAACAACAAAAAACCCTACCTTTTTGGTGGCAATGCAAATCAATACTTATTTTGGACTCAACCTTAACAATGCTGATGTTTGGGGGTCCAAAACTTGGCACTTCTTATTAGTTATTGCAGACTCCAAACATTTGTCTTACTTCAAGCCTGGCTTTGCAATCTGAGAGTTAAATGCAGTCTGCCACTAGTCAACAAGCACTAAAAAAACATTTGGGGGCATTTAAGTGACCGACAACAAAAATTATACAATTCTGAAGGAATTGACATGTACCAGTAGTTTACTTGTGCCAAATATCACTTACCTACTGAAACATCTGGGGGAAAATCAATCCATTAGTAATTTGACCTTTGAACTCCCTATGGCTACAAGATTATTTCCCTTATATATTGCCAAATTATAGGAACCAGGGGTGTACCACTCAACTTTTGGGTAGGTATGTGCTGCCCAAATCTTGCATTGCTGAGCCCATTCTATAATACATTTTGCTCATGATTGTTCCTTCAACTTTGATAACAAGACTAGTATCACTTAACTTTAAAAAAGCTCTTCAAAATGCAACAACCCACACCACTTTGGGCTGCCAACACCTGTATGGGAGTAAAATCTCCTTACCCCACCCCTCCTATCTCTGGATGCCCACTGCTATAACTGCTTCTGCAGAGGGTAAATTGTAAAAAAATCAATTTTTTTGCAGGCAGCCAGATTTTGCAGCTCCATTAAGGTGGATTTGATTACACCATACACTTTAAAATACAACTCAAAAGGCACAGAGTCTTGAACAATCATGTGAATTGTAAGCAAGAGCTATGAAATAGAAAAAAATGTTTCACTTTACAAAAACTCGGGAAAGTCTCTGTACTAATCTCAATTCATAAACTACAACTGATTTGCTTTGAATGCCTCAACAACAAGTACTTTGGTTTAAACTGTTTACATTATAAATGATGACATGTCATATCAAGCAACTGCAGTTGCACATTGTCAATTGCAGTTCTTCACTTGTTTGTAGAGATGCCCTTTTCACAATAACATTTTACCATGGGTATTTTAAGTGCTTGCAGCAGAAGAACCACCAAAGGCACCATGCTGCCATCGGAAGCATCTTTCCAAAGCTGGCAGATCTGAGATGTCTCTTTTCCTAAGGGATGATCCCACTGTTAAAGAATAACAGCTCTCTTTGGAGGACAAGTGCCATGAAGAATATTCTCGATACATCTCCTTCATTGCTCCAATAACACATAATGGTAGCTATAACAACCTAACTTACTAAAACAGATCAATGTCCTAGTTTAGTCCAAGGCAAAGCGCTTCTCTTCAAATTGCTTCTTTTCAAATCGCTGTGGGGGCCTCCAGCCCAGTTGCCGAACCTTGATTGGCTCTCCATGTATCATGTGATCTTTATATTGCATCACTGTGTCAACAGCTCGTGAGAACTGAAACTGAACAACTGCTTCTTTGACTCCCAGTGGCAATAATTTTTGACTTACCATAAACACTTTGTCAAGGGGACCAAAGTTCTCAAAGTACTCTACCAAATCTTGCTGAGTCACATTCGATGGAAAGTCTTCAACACTTACTTTCAAAGAGTGTCTCTTTGTAATGCGAGAATCTGTGGCCAGTCTTAATGAAATATTTGCTCCGTCAACAAGATGTTTTTCTTCACTTACCACTTTTTCAGCAAAAGCAGATTCGGCAAATGACACAAAGGCAATGATTTCTCGTTTCCCACTTTCCTTGTCATGGAAAACATTGACATCAATTCCAGTTAATAATCCAAATTTCTCAAAATAGGCCTTCACTTTGTCAACAGTTGTATCTGTCGGTAAGCCTTTGACATAAATTTTCTTGGAAGATACGACATTGGACATTCTCGACCTTGATCGCCTAACCTCGATTTGATGTTGACCAATCTGATGCACTTGAGGTTGTAAAGCTTTGGCTGCATCCTCTTGTGTATAGAACTTCACATAAACATGTGACAACTCCCTTGTTTCCTTACCCCTTATAAAATCAACAGCCCTCAAAGTTCCAAACTGTGAGAAATACTCTCGCAACTGATCTTTGCTCACACCAGCTGGTAATTCTGGGAGGTATAATGCAGTAAAATACATATCCGTGCCTGTGTTGACTCTAATATCTCTTCCATCCAGATTATGTCTGTCTTCTAGGGCTTTTCTGACACTCTGCGGATCCTTAAAATGAACGAAACCGTAACCTTTTGATCGATTCGACATGGCTGCACGAGCCACTGTTACAGATTCTACCTCGCCATACTTCGAGAAATACTCCTTCAAAGTGTTTTCATCTGTTTTGAAATTTAGCATCCCCACGAAAATTTTCCTTTCATCGATCTCTCCCGAAGTGGCCCTGCCGTAGCGATCTTGCTGACTTCTGTTAATGTTGGCATTTGTGGGATCACCGACTGTCGAAAAATGCAGGGAGGTGGGAGAGCTGAACCATGTGCAACTCAGAATACTGTGCTTTGGCCGAGCAACAGTGAACTGTGAGTTAGTGATTGCACTGTTTAACGATCGTATACCAACCGATGACATACGCGGAGATCTTAAAAGGCATCGTAACACAGAAACCCTAAAAACTGCTGCCATTTCTTTCCCTTTCACGTAGTCTTTCTACCACCTTCGACCCATCTGTGGCTGTTCCATGTGCTCAGCTTCCCAGAAACCACTTGGCGCGCAGTTCGGGTCAGAATTTACTTTGGTACTTCACGTAGGCAGTAACATAATGGTCCGGCCGTCAATCAATATTTACCCTCCCCCCCCCCCCCCCCCTTCCCCGGGAGAGGGAGGGATACAGAGGGGATGCTCGTCATATTTTTTAGGGGTTGAAATTAGCGATGTGGTATTTTTTAGGGGTTTTCTTGGGCAAGAGCAAAATGTTTAAAATGTCTGGTATTTTTTAGCAGTAATCCATGCGCAGATTAGATGTCATCCGATCATGTCATCCCAATAGTAGTACGTCTACAAATTGTAAAGAGCTGAACGTGTTTTATGTTTACGAACAACAATAAATGGAATTTGTCATTTGATTTGTATTTTATGGAAAATCATGTTTTCCGGTATTTTTTAGGGTATTTTAAAACCACTGAGGATTAGGTATTTTTTACGGTATTTTTCGGATTTTCCGACGAGCACCGACCCTCGATCCGAAGGCTTTTCTCTAATCAGTGGGAGGGGGCGGCACTGATTAGGGAAAAGCCCTGGGATCGAGGTTGACGAGCACTCCCCCACGAGTACCCCTCTCCTTTACATAGGGAGTACCGCCCACTCGGGATTTACACATCATTTTATAAACACCGAGCTGTGTATTTAGATTTTGATCAAGGCTGTGCACGAATGTCTTAACTATCTAAAAAAGATATTACAGATATTAAACATAGATAGTTCATGAGCCAAGGCTCCAAAATTTAAGATTCGTAGCACCCCACATGCTGAACAAAGTTTCCTTGGTGTTAAAATACCGCTTTTTTATAAGAACCAGTAAATTTCGGCTGAGCCTGGGGTTGTTCTTAATTTTTTCCATACATTTGCTTAAAATTTTAGCCAAA
>JAOEJI010335987.1:0-10951 GCA_025448255.1 Umimayanthus chanpuru | reverse complement strand
AAGGGGGCATTGAACTGGGTTGGGGTGATGGTGGGAAATTTGAACTGGGTGGGGAGATGGTGGGGAATTGAACTGGATGGGGGAGATGGTGGGGAATTTGAACTGGGTGGGCATTGGGAACTGGAGATGGTTGGTCTGCAGAATTTGTAGTTCATTAAACAAAAACGACAATAATATTTTAAGTTTTTATTGCATGATTAGAATTAATTCGAAAAAGTTGTTCATATTTATGGCTCGTTTTGTAGTTTTATGCTAGCAATCTATAGATTCAATTTAATTTTAAATAGCTGATGTTCAGGCTTCAGAAATACAAATGTCTTGGAGGTTGTTTGATCTGTACACAAACAAGCGACGAGCCCAACGCACTTAATTCGACTCTATAAAAATAATTTGATGAAAATTGATTCTATTAAAATTGAAAACTGATTGGGGATTTTTCCTCTTTTCTATGTAACAAACAAGAAATTCTTTATTGCCGTGACCATAAAAGAATAACTCGCAAAGGAGTCGTTTCCCATCGCTCAATGTTTACATTTCATATAAGATGATTAATTATACAACATAATACAATACACTGATTATATTACAACACAATGTAATATATAATAGAATAGAACAGAATAGAGTAGAATAGAATAGAATAGATGATATATTCTATCTAATCAAAAAAGATATGACTGTTGTGCATTTGAGGCACTGAAAATCTTAAACACTTTGAAAAAGTGACTTGCAACAACGTTAGTGATATTCTTATCAGCCATACATACTAGATATCGGAAAAGAGATTTCTTGTTAAAACTTTCAAAGTTTGAATTAATGAGATTTAAATTTTGTAGGGAAGAGTTTCTCACTTTTGAGAAATTGTTGTGGGGACTTATCATACAGTAATGGTATGCATCACCAATGTCATTTTTATTAGAAAAACGGCATCTCCGTTCTTTTCTAGTTATTGTATTGGCATACCTGCCACTTTCAACTGACTCTCAACTGGACTTTGTGTGCTGAAAGTATTAGTTTTAACTTCGTCAACCACTTCCTTCTCATTAAAACTGTTGTGACTAAAGAAAGAGTTGCTTATTGGTTGAGGAGTTTAACTAACTGACTTGAGCCAACAAGGCCTGTTATTTTGAAGTTATTGAATTTGGTTGGCCAAACTGTCGGCGAAATCAGCATTTCTAAATAGAACAACGAATTTTGATTGGTAAAGGCAGCCGACCAAGTTCAGACCGACAACCATATTTTATCATATTATCAACCGAACTTTACTTTGTACCCCAAAGCGGATATGCAGTTTTTCTAAAGGCTGACTGACATTAAAAAAATCCTTTTTGATCGTTTCTGCAATTCTCTGTGTAGCCGACTAATCACGGCAATATGTCAAAACTGAGTATATACAGTCACTCGGTAAACTTTTACTCAAGTTCATTTCCAGTCTTTTCCTTTTTCTTGAAAATGGTAGACATTATAATATTTACGATAAATTGGCAACAGGACATTGTGCCATCCATTTCGTTCTGTAATCACACTCGTGCTAAACAAGTTGGATTCCTGCTTCAAGGTTGTCCTGTTTTGTAATCATTCGGTATCAGTGATTACAGACGGAACTGAATTGACGTCCTTTTTGTTACTCAAGCCCTTTTCTTCATTTTCCTTTTTCTTGAAAATTGTACACATAATATTTACGATAAATTGGTAACAGGACTTTGTGTCATCCATTTCGTTTTGTAATCACACTCGTGCTAAACAAGTCGGACTCCCGTTTCAAGGTTGTCCTGTATTGTAATCATTTGTATGATTACAGACGGAACTGAATTGACGTCCTTTTGTTATAACCTTTTAACAATTGTCTTTTTACGAATGTCGAAGCTCAAGAATGTGTTTAAGAACACAACTCATGCTGAGACTAAGAAAGGAACGTATATTCTATAAGGTTTGAGAATGGAATGAAGAGTCGCTCATATTTACCATTGATTTTGGTGAACAGACAATCGAAGCTTTCTCCTCCGAAGAGGTTCTAGGGTTTTTCAAGGAGGGATGGAGAGCAAGTGAGAGCAATGATATTGGAGGACCGGCTGAGGAAGAGAATAGTGAACGCGCGGGGACTTCTGGGAAGGTGGAAGCTTCGCTTTTTTCCTTCCCATGATTCCCCGCATGCTCTTTTTCTATCTTTTTTTCCCCTTCTCTCTCACAAAGCCTCTGCGGAGGAGAGAGCGATCGAGGTGTTCTGGGTACGAACTTGCCTAGTTGCTCTGCGTCTTCCCCAGTTTCCGGCCGTCTGTTGCTTAGGAGCTTGGGTACAATTGGTTTCCGTGACGTCACTGAGACGAATGCTCACGGATTGCATCTCTGTGATGTCACCGAGGCTAATCTGGGAGTTACGTTAATGACTGCACACACGGAGTGAGAAAGAAGCCTAGTAACTAGACAAGGTACGAACTGGGTTATCCGAAAATTCACTTTTATGAACATTTTGAGGCTGCAAACCTGAAAACAATTAAGATTGTTTAGCCTCAGCTTCAAAACTAAACTGGAACTGCGCTTGCAGAGGGATTCAAATATGTACGACACCAGCGTTTTAAGGCAATCAGTGGAGCAGCAGCAAGCACGATCCCGTTGAGTGCGAGGGAGACAACCAATAGTGGATCTGCAGACGTCGTGTTTTGGGTGGAGCGGCCTGGAAACGAACGAATAAATAGACAACATCAACACGGATTAACGCCCGCACTTTATTTTATGGGAAGCAACAAGTAAAATTTTGGTCGTAGTTAAGGGAATTAGAGAGAAAAAAGTTATTAGAACACACCGAACACTGTTCCTAAGCGAGCAAGTGCCGCTCCTCAGATAGCATACGAGCTGGCGTTTGTCCAATTAATATTAAATCCAAAAGCAATTTTGAACTTACTTAAAACTCACAAAATCTAAAATTCCTTCAAAATCAACAACTCGCCCTTCATCATTTTTTCTTCCCAAATTATCTCAAAAAATTCTCAACATATTTTTGAATCTTTATCACCTACGGTACTGAGTCGATGCGATTCATTTTTTATTATTTTTATATATAAATTGAAACCAAGATATCGGCGATTATGACGTAATTAAGCCTGATCATGACGTCATTAAGCCTGCTACTTCAACTTTGTACTTGTTGCTCACTCTTAGCCCTTTTTAAAACTTATTGTGAGATGTTTTCCTGCAATGTTCGTAAACTTGAAGTGTTGCTGCTGGGGAGATGAGTCAGAGTGCTCAGGATAAAAATGTCAAAAGGATTTTTTTTTAAACTGATCTACCTGTATCTTCTTTATTCCAATTGAACTACCAACATAGACCCCAACTTTTTTTACAACAAATGCTGGTCATAGTTACGCTAATTAAGCGAGCTGAGTGCCAAAGGCGAAAGTTTTTTAGGGCGGTCTGGGGGCATGCCCCCCAGAAAATTCTGAAATTTGAAATCTCTTAAATGGCGAAATCTAGCTTTTTTTTGAGACAGATTTCTTGCTTATTAACCCCAGCTAGATACGTCTTGCTGTCTTGATGCAATGTTGATGTGTCTTGGTAATAAAACCTTGCGTAACCGCACATCAAAAGAATCGTTTTTCGGCATGTTGAGACCTGGGCATTGTCATTGAGGTGTGAGAATTACAAGTTGAACAAGAATTCATCCCTCAGCTTGCGGTTCAATGGTCAAGGCGCGGTTACATTTATCTTTCTACGAACGCCGAGCGAAGACTTGAAAGACAATTGATTGAAAACGTATTAAACATTAAATAGCCATTTTTATGGTAAGTCTTGCGGGATTTATATACAAAATAACATATAATTTATGAAATGTTCATTTTGACTACAAATGCGGGTTTTTTACTGAGTCGCGGGTCAGCCGGGTTTCAAGTCTCAAATGCGGGTCTGACCCGCCATTCGCGGGCGGTTGGGGTCTATGTACCATTACTACTCCACTAGAGATGAAGCGTCAATTCACATGTACTTATTTCATAAACATTTTTACCCCTGGTTTAATGCCAGGAGGACTTAACATGTGATGTAATCATATAAAGCGTGCGTGTCTGCGCATAAAATAAAAATGTTTGTATCTTTAATTTAAGAACAAAGGAAGCAACCACATTCGATATATATAATGAGCCGTACCTCCTTTGTGTTTCTTCAAAACTATCAGCGTGTAATGCACTGCCCGGGGGCCTACTCCATTATCAGCGGTAAAAGTGAAATTCCCCGGACGGGTAATGTTCATTGTTACCAGGCCCCTGCCTTCTTTGAGTACATCGCCATCTGCTGTTGCTATGGTAACGCGTGGAATTGGAGAGCCATCCGCCCGTAACTCGAAGGTTTCTCCTTCCTTTGCATCAATTTTGGATGCGATTTCCTTCTCAAATAAGGGAGGAACTGCAAAACAACAATTAATTATTTTGGAAACAAGTAGCTAGCCCGCAATGCAAATGAGTATTCGACTACAACAGTTCCTATTTCCCTCTTAACTTTGTCAAAGATGGCGGGTGAAGAGGCGCGCGAAACACTAGGGTGGATAAGAAAGGAAAAACATAATAAAGTTTTCAGTCTTTTTCTCTCCTTTTTGCCGCTCTCCCCGATAATATATTATGTCAAAAGGATGTACTTACACTTGACGTCAAATTCTAGTTCCTTGCTAACTGCGTCCACGTTTGGATTATTTTGTGCCTCGCATTTTATAGTGACTTTGCTTTCCCTTCTTTTTACTTGGAAGGTGTAGCTGAATTCCTTGCCATTGCCTTGGCTTATCACTTCATCCGAGTTCACGTTGACAATTTTCATCTGTGGAGGTGGATCTCCGTCAGCGCTGCATTTGGCGTGTACAGTATCACCCAGTCTTATGGTGGTCGGTCCGCCCGTAGTGTGGATTACATGTCTTACTGGCTCTGAAAGAAGCGTGATTATATTGATAAAGATGATGATGGTGATGATGAAGATGGCAGTGATGATTATATTGATAAAGATGATGGTGGCGGTGATGAAGATGGCAGTGACGTTTATATTGATAAAGATGATGATGGTGGTGATGAAGATGGCAGTGATGATTATATTGATAAAGATGATGGTGGTGGTGATGAAGATGGCAGTGACGTTTATATTGATAAAGATGATGATGGTGGTGATGAAGATGGCAGTGACGATTATATTGATAAAGATGATGGTGGTGGTGATGAAGATGACAGTGACGATTATATTGATAAAGATGATGATGGTGGTGATGAAGATGGCAGTGACGATTATATTGATAAAGATGATGGTGGCGGTGATAAAGATGACAGTGATGATTATATTGATAAAGATGATGGTGGTGGTGATGAAAATGATGATGATAGTTATGATTATAATGATGATGATCACAACGATTCTTAATCTTTACCTGACGAAAAGTTACAAACCGTAACGACCCCTGTCTTGCGGAGACGCCTGTCCCTATCTTTTTCGTTACCCGTCCATACTGTTTAACCAGTACAACAGCAAATAACCAATAACCAATAGGAGCACTCGATTTCGCCTTGAGTATTTTATTTTCAATTTTAACCTAGTATAGATATACTAACGCTATTAATTTGTCCGGTTCCAATACAGGCGGGTTTTTACAGGATTTGGGAAATGAAATCCAGCTTATCTAGCTCTTAATCCTCTTGAGAAATTTGATTCTAATTTTTCAAATGATTTAAGTATGTTGTTTGAGTGGAGACCCGTGTCCTTGACTGAATGAAAGGCTTTCTGAAAACATTCCACGGCCACAAAATAAAACTAAACTTGGAGGGGTTAGAACGTCGAGAATACAGTGTGCGCGTTGTATGTCGCTCAGAAGCTGCGGTTGTGAATTGAAGCAATACATGAATCTACATCAACATATATCCGTGCCTCCCAACTCCTCCTCCCCCATAAACGGCGACTAAACATAGTGCGTCTGTTTCATCCTAACTACAGCCTGAACTGAATTTATGCGCACACTCCAAGCTGACACTTCAAGCTCTTGCCAGTGTTCTATAAACTACTCCTTCATTTATCTGACTGAAATGGTAATGTGAAAACGTAATTGTGCATGTTTTGCGAAGACACCCACCTTTCCTATTCCACCTTTTGATTCCACACCTTCCCCCAAATCGACCTTGAAACCCAAATGAAAAAGCTTACAAAAAAGTTCGTTAATGAATTCAAATAAAATGTGCATACTAACCAACAACGGTAAGGCTAATCATGTCTTTCAAGCAATCCACGACATCATTTGCACCGCTACAAGTCGCCTTTGGACAATACAGGTTTTCATCGCCGCGGTTAGTTTCTCGTATGGTAAAAATCAAGCTTGTGTTGCAGGTAATACCTCCTCTGTCTTGAAAACGACCTTCGCTTGAGTTCCCACGATTGGACATCACGTAGACGGGGTTGAATTGCTCGTTCTGTGGACGCTCGAAGGCCAAGATCACAAGTTCTTTGATGACACAGTTTTTTTTGTGAAGGTTTTCCCCAAATCCCGTAAAGTTTAAAACTGATGTTCCTCCAATATTGCCAAACACATTTCTCACACCTTTGAAAAAAAGAAAAAAGAATCGATACCAAGGTCCTGTCTCAGTTAACCAAAAGGTAAAATCTACTAGCTATAGCCATTTCGTATTCTATCAATTCATTTTTCCATATCCAATCCAATCCAATCCAATCCAATCCATTATATTCTATTCTATTTCATTTCATTTCGACTCTAATCCAGGAGCCATTTATTTCTCTAAGTGATCAGGAGCAGTGTCACGCTATGGAATGCGGGTTTGTGGGGAGGAATAACCAGGCAATTAAATAAACCAACTGTAGCTGTCGGTCTAAATCCGCTTCTGAATCGCTCAATAGAATCACACTACATGGTCTAGCCTTTACCCGGAGCCTTCACCTTTAGTTATCTGGACCGAAACGAACTTGAGCTTAGGCGGCGCAAAATGTATATACATTTATTTACTTTGCTCTACTGACAGAGAATGTATAAAGCACTGTCGGTACGGAGATCCAAAATCAAATTTCAAATAAAGCAATAGCTACCTTTTCTTTGACCAGGGAACGAAAAGAGTTTACTCTTGGTAATGTTTCATTTCTTTCGTCTCAGCAGTGCCATTTCAGGGGAGTCCCCCACCCTCCTCCTTCCCCCTCTCTCCCCTCCCCTCCAGTAACGGCCATGTCAAGCCAGAGAGGAGAGAAAACATATGTCCTTTAGCTTCCTTTGTTACGCATGTGTTGTTTTGTCACGGTCAACTCGCATATGCCTGGACAAATCTTTCATAAAATGCACTCTATTTGTACCGATAGTAAACTGATAGTATGTTTCATTTTTGTAAGTACTATTGCAGTGCTTTTCTTTTGAATTAGAAATATGCTTGTCAGCATTTTAGAAACGGAAACATTGACAAAGCACATTCTCAGAGATAAAAATAGCAACATTAAACGGCCAACAGTTTTCATGATTCTCTCCCCATTCGTCTGTACTTGCATGAAGGCCTAACTGATAGCGATAAAATTCCCAAAACGAAGCAGAATATATGAAATTGGATGCATTTTGTTTAAATATATGCGTGATCTATAAAAGAAAAGAGTAGCAAAAAATATCTACATTCTCTACTTTAGTACCTGCCTCTTTTTACAAAACCAATAAAACGTGACAAACCGACACACAAATCGGATCTGATCCGTCAATCGAGCGGATATCTTGTTCGTGCTTTTCTTTCAAAAGAAATGTATATATAATTATAATGATGATGGCGAGAGATTAACGTTTCTGCGTTTTGGAGAAACGCCAATTCAGTTTAAGATTTTCGGTCCTTCCAGAATTTAAAATTTGTAGAAGACGTGTTCACTTTTAATATAACGAATAGTTACCAGAAAGATTTTGGAAAAAAAATCTTTCTCAGTTTCTGAAAAAAGTGGAGAAAATCAAAGCATTTTTTGTCTTAACGTTTGAAAAAAATAGTTTTATTTTAGTATTTAAATTTAGTTGAATGAGCTGATTAATCTCTACTTGATGAAGTTAAACGTCAAATATGAAATGTTATATGAAATGTTGGTCCGTATAGTTTCACAGGTGTTATTTATCGTACTCAATAAATTGTAAAGGGGAAATTACCGCAAAAAACCTTTTGTTTCCCTAGCCTCGAACACTAAGTTAAGGGTTGTTTTCAATCAATAAACACCCAATTTTTTGACTATAGAGCAGTTTTTCAGTTTTTAAAAGAATAAAATTAAGAACAATTTTGACTTTGGGCTGAATTCGCCCAAATATTAATACCGAACCTCGGCAAAAGTATCTGCCTCTCTAATTTATTCATGATCTGTAAACGGGTCAATAATATTGTAACAGCATAGCGGGTTTCGTTGTCAAAAACATCTGTTCTGCTTTTTAAAAATCCCTACTATATATTTTATATCAGTTACTAACAGCGTCGGTGTTTGTGCAATACTAAAAATATATTAGACACAGACGTCGTGATAGTAAATGATTTTTCCAATTAGATTAATCTAAGTTAACCTGTCTTTACGTTCATGTTTGTCCGTAACTAATATGCTTTTTGGCTTCGTCGAACCTTATTCGAATTCAGCTTTTGATAAAATAAAAGATAACGCAAGCCGTGACGAGTAATATTACTCAGTGGATAGTGAAGTGTGAACCGATTCCCATTTTCCGTCTTTACGATTTCAAAACATTCATCTCGATACGAATCTTTTGACTACATGTATACAGGTATGGTGACAATGATCTCCATCATTGTCACCAATATTATTTAATAGTTGATTTTAGCTAAAACAACTTACATAACTGTTTATGAATCTATTCTAAATACAGTAGTATCGTTATTTTGAGACTAGAACTTTGCTCAACAAATACAGAAACAGCCCTCTTGCAGATTATCTTTTCACACTTATGCCGTTTGACTTTGCGGCGATTTCTTGTCAGAGTTGCAGTGACACTTTCTTAACTAATATTTTCGAGTACATTTATTTATAAAATTATAACAAAAAGTCTGATTTATTTAATAGCTGTTGTCTACTGAAATACTATAAATCACAATGTAACTAGAGGTCGGTTTCCCGACTAAGAAAAATGAGACGCTTGGCTGAAATGACGAAACTGTCTTTCATTTAATTTTCAATGTGTGTACTTACCAGATAGATAAAGTCTTGATTTTTGCTGACTGAAAATGCAAATCTGGCAAAACAGCATTACTTGTACGCATAACTGAAGGAAATTCTTGTACATTTTGATGCACAATCTTGTATCTCGTAGGAAATTTGTAACTGATCTATTGACTGAACTTGTAAGTTGTGTGTGAGACGCAAAAGCAGGGGCGTCCCCTAACGCTTTAGAGTGACGTTGGTGCATAATATTATCTCTGTAGTCTGTGCCGACCAACGCTGATTTTTGCCGCAAGTTGTATACATAGACTCGATAATACAATCAGGCATGGCTGCTTCTACAGACGTTAGTGATCTAGCTAGGCCTCTACGATAAAATTTGTCAGAAATAGCTACACTAGTATTAAAACGTTTGGATTTGTCCAAGAAGTTGAAGCTTATTGGTTGAAGTTGGTTTGGTCCAAGTTCGTGAGCATTAGCTTTTATACGTCCCCCAATATGGTTGCAATGAGACCAAACGGACACGTGTAACGTGATCAGATATTTTGAGGCATTGCTCGAGCAATTTCACTGAGAGTGTGCTGACGTTTGCATCTTATTCAAGTTGATACTCATAGAAGAATCTGGAACAGGTATATTGGATTCATTTGGATTATATATACAGAATTAATAAACACTGGCGTACAAAAATCCGTTGGATCGATGTACAATTCAAACTGGTTTTATAGGTCAGGCCTAAAATTAAATTGGGAAGTTCGCAAACTTCGGTGGTCCAAAAACGGCTTATAGGGTTTCACAAAGCGCGCATTCCTCCCCATGCATCAAAACATTTGAGGAGCGTACTCAGTCCCCCAGCCCCTCGTCCAAGATAATGATTGGACTTGTCAAATTGGATACGTCTAATTTCGTTGCATTGTTAATTGAATTAACCCTTTCCCTTGAGCTCCCAGTCCACAGAATTTCAAGCAAAACTGCCCATTCTGAATAGGATAGATACAGTTTTTGCTTCCTTTTCTTTTAAAAGAAAAAACTCAACCTTTTTGAGGCGGAGGAGAGAGAAAGAGAGGGGGGGGGGGTTGTTTTTGGCTCAATGTTTGATTTTTACCATTTCCTGAAAACTCTTATTTTTTCGTCAACGGTTTTTTAGTAGTTATTAGATGTATTCCGTAGTTACTGACTTTTATATTTCCGCCAATATCTCCAACCTTTCCCCTTTCCCTCTTGGATCTTTTTAAAATATTATTCTGAAAGCTGGAAATATTAATGTTATATATATCAAGAGTAGGTAATCTGTATTATATATTGTAGAACCGGGTTTTTAGTATCTCATTTTTATCTTGGAAGACTAGTTTTCGTTAATATTTAAAATATTGGGAAATATTTTAAGACCACTACCTCCAACAACAACAACAACATTTTTATTTATTTAACCATTTCTTTGCAAAAGTAACGTAAAGATTACGCGTTATTACATTGCAAATTGCTTCAGTTGGTGGTTATTATTAATTATATATATCGGTTGGCCGTCGTAGTCGACGGATCCAAGCTGGACCCGCAGGAAAACATCAAGCCGTATCGCCTGTCGTGCGTGCAGCTATGTGGTCGTGCGTCCTCAGATGAGACCGTGGGCCAATGGCCGAGCTGCAAACGCGAGGACACCGGTCACACGGAAAACTACCAGGCGCAGCAATACGCTCCCTCCGCCTCCTTCGTTTTTCCTTTAACTCCTCCATCCTGATATGCTCGAACTCATCCACCGCCTCCCTGCAAAGTGCACGGCAGGTCACTCTGTCTGAAGTTAGGCTTTCAAAGTTGT
>JAOEJI010335876.1:0-10952 GCA_025448255.1 Umimayanthus chanpuru | reverse complement strand
AAGAAGAAGAAGAAGAAGAAGAAGAAGAAGAAGAAGAAGAAGAAGAAGAAGGAGGAGGAGGAGGAGGAGGAGGAGGAAAAGAAGAAGAAGAAGAAGAAGAAAAGGAGAAGAAGAAGAAAAGAAGAAGAGGAAGAAAAGAAGAAGAAGACGACAGTGGTGATGATGGTGACGGTGACAGTGGTGATGATTATGCTGGTGATGATGATGAGACTATGGTGAATTTCGTGTTTTTGAATAGCAAATGCTCATTTCAGAATCATTTAATTTATCAGTGCACTTCCCACCAGCATTTTTTTCACCTTCTATTTGCGTTTTTCCCCATATGCTCAGGGGAAATGCAATCGCGCTAGCTTTATTTCACTTTCCACTCACCCAAAATTGCTAGATAGAAAAAAGGTCAAATTATCAACATTCGTGGAGCATGTACGTCTACAAGAACGCTTTTTGGGCCACAAATACTGAAAAACTACAAAAAACTTAGCGCTGCGTACGGTTTTAGTGTAAGACCGTAGAAGTCCATAGAAATCTTCAAACTAATTACTTTGGGCATAAGTTAAACTCTTTAAATTCTATGAATAGAACTCGTAACGTTTTCGGCAATCCGTCTTCTTACTGAAAAAAGTTTCAGGAACAAGGTTTATTGAGGGTTTATGAACATTCCTCAGATTAGTTGTTTTTCTTCTGCACTTATTTTTCCCTTTTGTTTACTGTCTCAACTTAGAGGTCACTGCGATAGCTTAACAAGAAAGATGTGTAATACACACTCTTGTGGCATATTTGTGTTAGGTCACGCAGACACCCTGACACAAAACTATCCTTACCCTCACGGGCCAGTTGCTTTCCAGATAGTTGTGTGGGATCTGCAAAATAAAAGTAGCCCTTTTCAGTGACTAGAATTCTTTCAAGATTAAGAATTTGTTTTGCCTAAAGAATTTCGACTTCATTATTGGAAGTCAGAACTCAAATATCAATAACATAATGGCCTTCTTTGTTGCTTCTTAATCGCAGGAATTCTGTTGTTCTTATAGAAGTGACGGAAACTGAAAGCGACATTTAACCGTTTCTTATACAACTGTTTCAAAGCAGGTTAATTCGTGCATTATGCATTCGCAAGCTGTACACTGTGTACAGTTTGAAACTAAAGCTGTTTGTATGAGGAATTTATTATCTGGTACACAAGAATATTGTTTGATATTTAAAATTATTTCATTGTCCAAATTCAAGCTCTTCAACGCACGAACTTGTATTCTTCCGTACAGGTGATTGCAATCCACAGTTTATTTCGTTGTGGTCTGCACCAATGCACCACGTCAACATTTTTGAAATAACTCATCACTACTGATCCATTTAATTATAATTGACTGCACCAAAAACACGATGGCAGTACATTTTACCACAATACCTTTCAAACCTAAAATAGCTTATTGGCATAGAGAAAACCATATACTTTTGCAATATTCATTCCTGCATAGTAACGACGTTGTGTATACTTGATTTGAAGTTTTCATAACTTTTCTGTGCGTTTTAGGAGCATCTGTAGGATTTTCGTGTGCTAAGATCTATGGGTAAGTGTACCGGTTGCCATCTTTCCGACACAGTCAATTTGGATGTTTCTCTACATCAATGTCAAACGAGTCCAATTTGTCTGAAAGGAATGCCATCTCACCTGTATTATCTGCCAATGTTTATTGCTGATCAACGTACTGTGACCTACTGGGGACTCTCCAAATGCATTGAGCTCGATTCCATCAACAACTCCTGAATAGTTCTTAATTGTTTGACTGGTCTCGGATACCATATCGCCAGTGTTCAAGTACAAACACTCCTCGCTTTGTAGGAACAAATGTTCGTGGTTGCTCTGTGAATGAGATGTGTAGGTGGTTAACGTAGTAAACCAGATCTCTGACTGCAAACTACAAGGTCCAGGCTCAATGCCCAGCCGGGCTGAGGCGACCTTCTTTCGCCACACCGCCCGTGAACAAGGACATTAAGCCGTTGGTCTAGTCTCTTGATATTCTTTTGGGAGACTTAAAAAGAAACCTGCCCACTTTTCGTAAGGAGTAAGGTTACCCCGGTGTGGTTAAGTGGTACTTATTATGATTTAAAACAGAAAGTGGCAATTTAAAATCTTCCAAGCACAAACGTTTTATCAATGCAAGTGAAATTTCGTATGACATAGAAACTTATGGAACTAAACAGAATCTGGTTTATCATTCTCCATGCTTTGACTACGTCTACGTAGCAGTACTCCAGCACTTCACATGGTACTCTTTACAGTGTTCTAAATATTAGTTGTACAGTATCAATATAAATAACTCTTCTTTTAGGTCCACATAACAATTTAACGCGGGGGTATCACCAGGACAGTGTTGTTGTTATTGTTGTTGACAACAACAACAACAACTTTATTGTACCCCTCTCTATTGCTTATTTACATCAAAAAATCAAGAACCCAACTAATTAGGGGTACCACCTTCCAAAAATAACTTTAGAGCTAAAAATACTTGAAAGATGGTTACATTTGCAAATTTGAAAATTCACTATTAGGTCGGAGGTGCAATGGCTGAAAAAATACTATGTATATAATTACTAAAAAAAACAAAAGAATCCAAATAATTAAATGCAAATAGAATGGTTGCAAAGGTACTACATAACTACCATAAACAAAAAACCGCAAATAATTACAATTGAAGTAAGTATAGAAAGATTATACAAATAAATGTTGTTAATGTTCTAGTTATTATCACTACTAGGTATTCGGTATTTGGTTATCTACAGAACTGAAGGTCTACAGAGCTGCTGTACTGTCTTCACTACTATATGCCTGTGAGACATGGACAGTGTATGAACGTCATGCAAAAGAGCTCAATCGCTTCTACCTGAACTGCCTCAGAAAGCTGCTAAAGAACACGTGGCGTGACAAAGTCCCTGACACCGAAGTCCTCTCTCGAACTGGCCTGCCCAGTATCTACACTCTGCTCAAGAGAGCCCAAGTCAGGTGGGCTGGCCACCTTGTCAGAATGCCTGACACACGCCTCCCCAAAAGACTGTTCTATGGTGAACTTGCAGAGGGGAAACGCTCACAAGGTGGACAAAAGAAGCGTTACAAGGATTGTTTCAAAGAGTCACTGAAGGGGTTTGATATAAACACCGAAACTTGGGAGACCCAGGCACTAGACCGGATAGGCTGGGGACGCGAAATCAGCAAAGGCGCTATCTTCTTTGAACAAAACAGGCTTGTGGAGGCACAACGGAAACGTGAGATACTAAAGTTTAAAACCGCTTCCTTGCCACCTGCCCAGAGAGACCACCTGTGTCCAGTTTGTGGCAGGGCGTTCCGTGCCCGTATTGGTTTATCCAGTCACATGAAACACCACACCTAACTGTCTCGTGATTGTCCTGGTCTTCGTCGAAAACGACGGACGAACAACATTATCACTATTACAGAAGTTATAATATAACGACACGTACAAGGAAGAACGCACTAATGTTAACTTAAGGTAGTGGTGACAAAGTCTAAAGACAAACTATTGGACGATTAACCGAGTTATTTGACAGGTTTACTAGTAATACTCTACGTACCATGCAGGGATTTACCGTCAGTGAACTCTTCACGAACTGCAGTTGGGTAATGTCTTCTGCAATTGCATCACAGACGTAACAGTTAAACAAAAGCTAGAGGTATTGATCAGTACCACTCTAGTCTGGCGATTTTAAAACATGTTTGCAATTAGTCATATGATCAATTTTCGGAAAATATCTCAAAACATGCTTTGTTGGAAGTCACAAGTTGCAAACTAAATAGTTACAACTTCAGAACAGATCAATATTAAGATCGAACAAAAAGAGAACGTTTAGAAACTCGAGTTTGGAATCGCTGCCAAGCACTGGTTTGATTACATTTCAGATAGGTGTCAAATTGAGTATTTCGTGAGAGTTTTCAGGAGTATTCATCTTTTTATGTTTGTTCAAATGGGCAAATTCACAAATCTTAGGTAAGTACAAAATCGAAGAAAAAGGTTGCCATAGAACAACAGCTAGTCTACAGCCGTTTTCTGTGCTCGACATTCACAAAATCGAAAATTCTTTCTCTATTTTCTGAAGGTCAGATAATCACTTCTCTAACAAGAGAAACACACTAACAACTTTGTGCAGTTAATCTTAAGTGTTTTGTAACTGTACGTTAAATTTTAATTAGTTTGTTACATTAGCTTACCAGTAGTTCCATTTTCTTCCTCTGTTGAGATCATGGCCAAGTTGTAGCCCTCTGGACCCCATCCCTGTTTTCACATACAATGTTCATGAAAGTGGAGCAGCAGCATTATCAGAGAATTCTGACGAGTCAAAATGGTCTTAAACATTGTGCGTGTGTTTAAATATTCTGTGAAGAAAAAGGTTTAATGTAGCTACATGTATATTACGTTAGGTAAAAATTCATCCATCTAGCCTAGAAGAAAAATAACAGTAATCGATTTGAAATGATCACTCTCCAAATTGAACTATCCATGTATTATTTGCAGTATTACAGCAGATGTAAAGCAAAAGTACTTTAGACTTAGTGTAGCTACAGGAACACTTTCATAGACTTCCAGAAGGTACTGTAAGATCACTTTAGACTTGGTACGAGATGACTTTAAATTTCGTATACAACATGAATTTAGATTTGGAAAAAAATTATCTTAGGCTCGATACAGGCTAATAATAGACTTAGCACGGAAGACTTCAAACTTGGTGGCTACTCGACTTACCATCGATTTGACGTGTAGAGGGTTATGAAGGAACGATTCTTGGGATGTCCTAAATAAGAAAGAAGGCATTAAAATAGGGAGCTCATTAAATTAATGCTAGTTGACATCAAATATGATTTTCAGTAATACTCACAACACTGTCATTTAATACTCTTCAAAAGGAAAAAAAATCGCCATACTTTGTTACCTGTCGTTTGCTGTAGTCTAGACACAAATAAAAGACAATTTGATCACCGAGTTACATATAACTGTGAAACGTTTGGTCTAATATTGGATATGGCATAGGGAAAAAGATAGCACGGTTAATTTTAGTTCTTTGCGAATTAACTGAATTTACAAAGGTATAGCAGTAACTCCATTGTTGCATCAAGCAGTTTAATTCATTTTTGATGAATCATTACAAACATACCAAAGGGCATCTCTTAAAAACTGATGAGAAACCTTAAACGTCCAAAAAATAAAAAATTTTCCTTTAAGAGCGAACGTCATCCAAGTTTCAATTTGGTTCAGTGTGATGTCTGAGCGATGTTCTCACGGTCTCTCATATGTCACTCACCCATAGTCTCCACCCAACGTACACAGCAGTAGCGATCCGAACACGCTCCACACAGCCAGGCCACCATGGGAGGCCCAGGACCACGCAACAGCAATCGCACAGCCGTCTGGCGTCCAAGAAAGGCACTGAACACTACCTGTTTTTTGGATTGCATCTGAAGCGGTTCTTGAGTTACGGAATAATTGCAGCAGTGTTTGCATTTTGTATGTCATCTTTCCAACTGTATTCTCAGAACAAAGTAGCTAGGGTGTGTTCGACTCACCATATTTCGGATTATATTTGAGACACTTTCTAAAAACTCTTTGGAAGAGTAAACAATGAAACGATTATTCAAAATATGAATAAGAAAAGTCTATATAAAGACAGAGAGCTTCTTTTTCATCTTTCGAAAAAAGCATACTACTCGAGTGAGAGGATCAAACAAATTTCCACCTATTCCAATTTATTAATATGGTCAGTTGAACGCATCCTTGTATTTGTGGTGGTAAAGTGGTGTGATCTGTGGTCGAAACACAAAGTTACTGAATCTAAACGTACTCCTTAAAATTGCACGGAAAAACTGTTCACCAAATATGGAAGAAACTTAGATTACTTAGAGAAGCTGACGTAGCTCAGTTGGTTAGTGGACGGCCTTCGGAGCTAGAGCTTCCCGAATCGATCCTAGGTGACTCCAACGTCTGCTTCGACTTTCTTCTGCTCCGTGCAGATTTACCTTTAAACACCCGTAAAACGGAGCACTGACAGAAGAAGGGGGGTAAAGTGCGCACCGAGGGGCACAAGTTCATCAGTTAGTTACTGTCACGTGTTACCCTCGTTAGAGAAAGTCGCTTTACCTTTACCTTTACTTAGTAGCATGACGGAAGAACATTTTAGAAAACTGTCTTTAGGGAAATTTAGTTTCTCTGTTTGTACTGTAAATTGTCTAGAATGTTAATCGCAATATGAATACGTTTGGCGAATCAGTGTACAAAGATTTAATACAGTACACAAAAGGTGCCGCTATCTCGGTAGTAACCAACTGAACCATTGTAAGAAAATCCATCAATCCATGCCAATTTATTCATATGATTATTACTGTTTTCAAAGGATACCCGGGTAGTCCTTGCTTGATAGAACCAGTTTGTATGAGATTTGAAGCGCTCCTGTGATGTCGTCAAACCCGTACACAAGACATTCTCCGCTGAAAAATAAATGTGAGACTTTACTGGTTAACCATACAGTATCATAAACCTTGCTCACAAGGTGTACCACACCATGAGCAAAGATCGCAAGATATACAATGTTCATCCTAAACATAGCTGACCAGGTGAAGAAAATCGTTAGCAGAGCTTTCTAGATGTATAACATCAGCCCACAAGGTGTACAAAACGTTATCGGAGCTCTTAAAGTGTACAGCATCAAAAACATAGCCCACTGGTCAGGTATACATGTACAACACTATGAGCAAAACTCACTAGATACCAGTGTACATCTTGATCATAGCCCGTGATCAGCTGACTGGCTTTACGGCATCATAAGTAGAGCTCACTGGCCTAAGCTGTAATATGTCATGAACAATACTAACTTACTGTGTATAACAATGTGGCGAGCTTGCTCGCAATGTGTTCCACAGTTGACTTTTGCGTGACAGCAAATACTGTATCAAAAAAGCAACCCTGCATTTCTTCATAGTAACTTGCCAAAGAAGGATAAAGCGTTCTGAATGATTTCACAACACAGCTGCCAAAACACGCGCAGACCTCTCAACCTTGAAACACTGGAAATCTAGAGTTGGAAGCCCAAAAATCTGGAGATTTCAGTAGAAACCTGGAGATTGACCTTTATCTAGATATTTTCAAGGGCTATGCAAACGAAAGGTGCAGATCCTTTTTTGGTGTAGAACATGAAAAAATACATTAAGAGTTTATTAACGCAACTTTTAATCAAAATATACAGTTCTCTGGTGGTGTTGAAAGTTTGGTATTAAAACATTGTCATTGCAAATCGTTAATGCTGAATTGTGATTTTAACTGTTTATTATTGAGAACATGCATCCATTTGGTTATGGAATCAGTTTTAATAAGTATAAATAACATTTGTGGCTGAATTTGTTTCCGAGAATTGCTTGTACTACGATTAATTTTTAAGCATAAGAAAAAAACGGGGAGATTTTTCTTAAAAACATGAGGTTTTCGAAAGTCGTGAGAGTTTTGTTGCTTACCGTGAAGTTTTGCTGAAAATCGTGAGTTTCACAGCAAAACCGTGAGACTTGACAGGTCTGCACGGGTATCAATTGAAAGTGTGAGAGAGGATCTTTCAATGCACTGGTTGGTTCAAAGGCACATTCACATATGCTGTAAGTGAATCGTCTATCAGTTTGCTGTAAAAGAAGAAAAGTTCTCACTTGGTGCATCCATATGCAATCAGTCGATATCTGTGGTTAACTGCAACACAAGTGGATGAGTGCAGGTCTTGGGCCCAGAGTCCGATGATATCCTGTTGAACATTAGGATCACAGCAAATGTTAACAAGTTCAGCTTAGAAGGGAAAAATAAATATACCAAGTACTGACATGGTCTCTCAACGCTCTATCAGGGGACTTAAAATAACCCACGCACTTGTCGATAAGAATAGGTTAATGTCAGTGTTATGGACTGTTAGAGAGGGCCACTGGGTCATCAATGATCTGAAATTACTGTCATGCGTCACCCTTGGTAAATAAAGTCGTTATTATTGTATAGTCACTCTTGTACTCGCATAATTACTTTAGTTTCCCTTGACAGTGGCGCCAAGATGTCGCCAAAACATCGGTTTTTATCGTTAGTTTTTGCCATTATATGTTTATCTAAATCACTGTTGATTATTGTAATTATTATTATTATTATTATTATTATTATTATTATTACTATTATGATGTCCACTTACAAGTAACTCAAAAAATGAGAACCAAAATGTGAACAAAAGTTACTTGACGTACAACTCTGTCTTAGAATACTGTACATGTCCTGATTAAATTTAAATATATTAATCAGGACTCAACATCAATAGTTTTCTACCAAATATTATCTGATGAATTACTGATTTGGCGAGAGGTCTGTTATCCTCCAAGTAAACATAATTGGCTAGTTAGCCATCTTAACTTGCATCAGAACCTTGTGCAGTGAGTTGGCATTTTATCAATCAAATTTAATCTGAGTGAAATACTTGACTGGGATTTCATTAACGCAAAAAATTGCGTATTTTACGCCAAAAAATAATTTGGGACGCAAAAGCTGAAATTCTGTGCCTCACTAGGACGAAGAAGATACACACCTTTACCATGTTAAGTCAACTTAAGGTTCCTTTGGGACTCCTAAACAAAGAAACAAGAGGTCCCCGAGATGCTTATTGAAAGTTTCTACTGAAAACCCTGCGACTGTAGAGTTATTGGAGCCGAACGCATGTATTTGATTCAAGATGCAGTCATGATTATGAATACTTACTGAAGAATCAAAACTAGCTGTTGAAGCTGAGAGGAATCCCCCTCTGCCATCAGCCAATACAACTGCAAATCCCCCCAGCAGCGGGCTGTACTGCATGGCCCTGAAACACACACCTTCGTGCTCGAGAGGAACAGCTGTGCACAGAGAAATTGAGAACCAAATCTTTGAATGTTATTTAAACATAACCGTTTCCAAAACTACAAGATGTATCTACTACTACAGGTATCAAAAGTGTTGTCATTTACTTAGTTACACGTAGGATGTTAGAAGGTCGTTAGGAAATGGCTTTCATCGTAATATTTTGCTTGTGAAATATTTAAAATTGTAGTACTACTGAAGATGACCGCACGATCAAAAACGTTTTAATAATTAAAGAGGAAACTTAAAAACGTTTAGCCTATAATTTTAAACAAACGGCTTTCATAAGCTACTTGTAAAAATCTCTTTTAAGGGAAAGACAAGATTTTAGTGTTCAGACTTGTGACTGTACAAGTACATTGTACATAGTAAATGTGTTATATACTCCAAAAAATTTTGATTTCAGAATTTTATTCCGATACATTTTGCCTATGAGTTCACTGAGCGTACCTGAAAGAAGAGAAAACCCTTTGGAAATCAGTAACTTACAGTAAATTATTGAAATTCTTACTTGTACACATGGATGTTTACTATTGGACAAAACTAGGATGACCCCCACCCCCCCAAAATTAAGGCTTTTCCGACCTATTTAAAAAATCTAAAGCATTTAACCCCCTCTCTAGGGAAAGGGAGGGGGGTTCTTGCAACCCCCCCCCCCCCTTTGGATTTGTTGTTTCGTTTGTGATTCTTCACTGACTTCTGCTGTTCTCTGACTGATGATAGTCTACTTTGATATTTGTCTGGGTGTTAAGCGGAATGGTTGCTCAAAAATAGGAAAATAGGAACTTTAGATCAAGAAAATAGGAAATATTAGGAAAATTTGTCCAAAAAATATAAAAAACAGAAGGTTCAACGGTAGTTTTATAGACAACACACAGCTCCCCGTACCTTATAGCTTATCTCAATCCACAACTTAAGTTCAACAACTTTAATAGATGCATGTAAGACAACGTTTTTTACATTGAACCGCGCATTATGCTTTTTCGTCTGCCAAATTCATATAACAGTTTTTGACATTTTAAACAAAACAGCAGTACCCACTCGAAACAAAACTAAAATCTGAAACCAAACAGTCACATCCTTTGGGCTACCTGTTATACTAATCTTCAACAATTTCAACAAAACACCAGGTATCCACTGGCAATAAAACTAAAACATCTGAAAAACAATGACGCTTTGTGGTCTTCCATTTATATCAGTATTAAAAGTTTTCAACAGAACACCAGTACCAACTGGGAAAAAACTAAAAATCTGAAATTGAATCAGTTCACCGTTCTTTTCTTGGATGGCGGAGCCAATGGCAATGTCTTTTCCATCAAAGTCTGGTTCTTCATGCTACTATTCTGTCTCTGTTTTTCCAGTACTTCTTCTAGCATTGTTTTTGCTTTATCTTGATATCAATCATGAGGAATGCTACTTTTGCACCTTGTGATTCCATTCTAGTGCTACTAGATGAAAGCGCGGTATTCTGCAACTTGGCTGTGCCATCGGCAAAATGTTCGTCTACAGTTTTAAAGCATTTATCACGTCCTGTTATTTCCAACTAAGGATTTTTTTTCTTCCTCTCAATGAACTTAGTTTCCTGACACAGTTTCTTTCTGTTGTTCTTTCATCCTTCACCTCTATGGCTTGCTTTGCTTTTTTGATTGCTTTTACTTCTCGTCAGCTTGATATTCTTCCAGCCACTGCCTGTACGTAGTGTGTGGGGAAGATCATACAGCAGACGTAACCTGGGCGCTTACCAATTGGGTTTTCTCGGGTTGTCTTTCCTTCTCTTCCTCAGAAAGCATGACTGCAACTTCTCTACAGGAATCAGTCTTTGGAGCAGATATTTTGGCTGTTTGTTCCACTCCTTCACGAAGTTACAATTACAATTTAACTTCTCCAAATACATCATACGGCAGGTCTTAAACTAAACCACCGAACGTCTGCGTGCTACTAAACCAAAAACGCAGCATGTCTCCGCAAATTGTGAAAATCTTCTCTTTGTGCAGCACTGTATTTGAACATGGAATGGATGTCCAAGCACAACTGATCAGGTATAAATAT
>JAOEJI010335765.1:0-10954 GCA_025448255.1 Umimayanthus chanpuru | reverse complement strand
TGGGGTGACAAAGGGCCAAATATCCGAAACTGAGAACATAAAGTTGCATAACTTTCCCCCAGTTGCTTCAATCAAACCCTTATTGCACTTGTAAGCTTGTTGCGGTCCTCAGACCCCTTCGCAAGTATAGTGGAGTGCATTGCTTCAAATCCATGTAAACGCAGCGGAATGGGGTGAGAAAGGACTAAATATCCGAAACTCCATAGCATAAAGTTGAATAACGTCTTTCAAATAGCTTCGATCAAACCCTTATTGCACTCGTAACCTTCTTTTGACCCACAGACCCCATCGTAAGCATAATGGAGTGCATTGATACATTCCAGTAGTCATTAAAAATAATTCAATGATTGATCGATTTGGATGTTGATTGATTCATTTTAAGTTGTTGTTTGATTGTTTGATTGTTTGGTTGATTGATAATTTGATTAATTGATTGATTGATTGATGCTACAGCCTTTTTAAATAACTTGATATTCTAGATCTCTTTGAGCGAATCCCAACAGAGATCTTCAAGTAGTTTTGTACCTTGACAGAATCTTCTTCTTTGTAAAGCTTCCAATTTGCGAGATCCACGGATGTAGAGACCTGGAAACTAGTTGTCATGGCCACTGAGCCGGAAGAACCGTAGCCCTGTAACGCAACCTCTGTCACGAAGGTAACGCTCGCAAACTTAACCTAGAAGCCAATAAGGGGAAAGAAGCCAGTTTAAGGCGGTTTTGGTGTAACACTTGGACACCACCAACAATAATTCTGTGTTTTCAAAACTATGTTTCTTAAAAGACTTTTTGCTGCAGGTTTTCTTTGTGTTATTTGAACACAGTAATGATAATAATTATACTCCAAATAATAGCAATAAAATAAATATAAGCTCTTTTTGCTCCTCAGGGACACTCAGTTAGCATAAGCTACTCTCCATAGACTGATAAAGGTCCTTCCATAAACAAAGTCTAAAATATAATAAAATACAGTTAATTTATATCATCTGTACAATATATAAGTAAAATATTTAGATATCTACGAAGTATAATGAATGAAAACTCTAACCCAAATGTAATCCTAAGCTATAACGTAAGGCAGATTGGTAACAATAGTTTTTTTTAAAACTGGGGTGTAGTTGGTTTAAACCCTTCGTAACACACCTGAGCGATTTTGACTCTCTTCAGTCATCCTGATGGTAGGGAGTTGCAAAGTTTGATGGCTGAGTACTAGAAAGATTGTTTTAGATAATTTGTCTTTGGTTTGGCTTGTATAAAACTGTATTTTCGTCTCGTATTATGACAGTATCTCTCCGTGTGTCGGATGAAATTTTTGTCTATTCTAAACGTTTCATTCTTTAAACACTTAATCATGACTACTGTTTTCGATATTATGAATGACCTTCGTAGAACTTACAATTGATCTGCCTACCATAAATGGCTTCATAGCTCAGTGGTTAGAGCATCTGCCCGGTATCGCAAAGTCATGGGTTGGGGTCCATAGCCAATAGGTCTGTCTGGACTCCCTATGAGTTGCCTACCTGGAACCAAGGGTTTGGGTCGTTAGCCAGACTGTCAGTCTTGGCTCCGAACGGCCAGGTCCCTATGTCCAGCCTGCCTCGGTGGGGTGGGTACTTTGCACAATCTCCGTTAGCACAAGACAATATCGATATCTGATTGTTTTGTATTCGCCCGTCTTTCATCCCCAAATTAGTTTCAACGCACGAGTGGTCTGTGTATATAATTGCACGAACCTTATATTATTTTTATGTTTCGATGAAAATCGTATATTTCCTAAAGAACATTTTGAAGATACGTTTTTCTTTCAGACATCATTTGGACTTCATAAAAATTGATTGCATTTCTACAATCACAGATGTAACTGTTTTTGAGTCCAGCCGATTTGCTACTTAAAAACAATTTTGCATTTTGTAGTCTCCACCTTACATGCAATAGGTGGTCGAGTTTTCCATGACAAATCTTTTAAACGTTTAACAGAAGAAAACAAAAGGAGAACGAAATATTAGAGCTACTCTGGAAACCGTATAACAAGTTTTTCGCGTGCCTTAAAAATGTCAAAAAATATGAAAAAAAGGAATAACAGCTGGATTCATTCCTGCTGCGTGAACAATCTGTACCCACCGCAGTTGGATTCGACGTGTCCCGGGGTGCACCAACACTCCCAAGAGCCGGTTGAGTAATTGGTCAAACATGAGCCACCATTCTTGCAAGGGAAGGAAGAGCAGTCCCCCTGTGGTAAATGCAGCATTAAACTCTTATACACTCTAAGAAGACCTAGCCCGACAGAAAGAGTATTATTCGCTCAAGATTATCAGTTCTCATAAGTATACACAACTGTGAGCGAACAGAACTCACGGCTTCTCAAGGAGTCAGCAAAGATGCCAAGTTGATGTTGCAAAAGCTCTTGAAAATGGTCATGCAGGAGTTGGAGTCTTGCATTGGGGTAAATAGGGAATATGCATCACAAAACGCAAACCATATATGTTATGCCAACATGATTCATGCTCTTTGGGATTGTGTTTTTGAAGATAATATTTTATTATTCACATATCTAGGGGTTAAGAAACATGTAATCTTTTCTGAGAATGATACCAATTATTTTTAACATTTTCAGGGAAGGTACAAAATATTTTAAGGAGTTTTTAGAGTTTTGTGTTAAGTATTTCTGTATTCCCGGCAACGTGTCCCCCAGGTAGGAAATACGCCGACTTGGTTATACCAGAGCTTTGTTTGCCGGCTTTCCAAGTTATACACCCTTGTCGTACACAAAGGATTGGATTTTGGGACGCAGGAGGATGGTGAAGAATCCTAGAAATCTATCAACTTTTTAAAGAATAACAATATTGTTTTAAATACTTGGTAATAGTTTGGTTTAAAGCCTTGGCCAAGAGTAAATGAAAGCCAATACACGTTATGAACTTCACATTTGCTATCACTTTTGGTTTCGTTTTGCCACCAATGAAAAACTTGCGTCAGGTTGTGTTCATGCAACTCAAAGAAAACCCACGCATGTCAATGCAGGTTATTGACCAAACGAAAGGAAAAAGCTTGCATCGACTATAACATGAACTTGCATCTCAGTTTGGCCAGGGCATAGAAATGCACAGGAAATCTGTCATTCTGTCCTTCCCATTCAACCAAGTCATTCTATATACACCATGCTCTTTGTACTTGGCAGGTGAACAGGTGATTCCTAACAAGACTGGGCAAACCTTGGCCTGCCCTTTCAGAGAGGTGTGTAGAAAGTTTTAAGACTAAGACTAAACCAAGGTGAACTTTCCTGTCTAAAGATAGAAAGGGCAGCACAGGAAAATCGTTGAGGTCCAAAAGAGTGTATTAAAGTTTCTAAACTGCACATATGCACTCACACAGACATTCCACGTGCTCGCATCTGACACACACACGCACACACACGCACAAACTTGAAGAAAAGATGTTTGTTCCCGGACGAGTCTGCGAGCAGTGAAGCGTTTCTGTATTGGTCTGTATTTAGCAGTGCACAAGACAATGTCCCGGATGGCTGATGTCGGACTAAATTAGCGGAGAAACAGTTGAAGTGGTCAAGACAGTTGAACACACAGTCTATCTTGTGCTTCACTGCAAACGTGGATATCACTTGAGCTTGCAGCACGTGATCTTCAAGCACGCCCATGTTTCCCCATCGCACGTCATCATCACGTGTTATTTCCAAACCGCCAAAGACCGAGGAAATGAGCTGTAGTGTTATCACTGTCGTGTACTTCAGAAACATCTCTGTGAACGAAAAGAAATAGTGTTATCATGTTGAAATGTTATAAAAATTCCACAGGTATAGGTAAGACAACAACTTATCGACGAAGAAATGCTTTAAACAGCCCACAGGGTTTCCTTAACTCTAGAGCTGTATAATTATTTAACTTGAGGGATAATTCGAAAATTGACCGAGTGCAAACACATATGTCCCAATCATCAATAACCGAAACTATCAAACTCTTAGATATCGACAGACGACATACGAGCTGTTGGTCTGGTCTGGTCCATTCCAGTCTAATCTTTTCTGGTCTGGTCTGATATCGTATGGTCGAGCGGCCGAATCTAATCTTGTCTGGTTTAGTTTGGTATTGTATGGTCCAGCCGGAAACTGTCTGGTTTGGTAAGGTATCGTATGGTCCGGTCTGAAACTGTCTAGTTTGGTCTTGTCTCGTCTGATATCGTATGGTCCAGTCTGATCTTGTGTGGTTTGGTCTGGTATCGTATGGTTCAGTCTGATCTTGTCTGGTTTGGTCTGGTATCGTTCGGTTCAGTCTGATCCTGTGTGGTTTGGTCTGGTATCGTTCGGTTCAGTCTGATCCTGTGTGGTTTGGTCTGGTATCATTCGGTTCAGTCTGATCCTGTGTGGTTTGTTCTGGTGTCGTATGGTCCAGTCTGACCCTGTGTGGTTTGGTCTAGTATCGTATGGTCCAGTCTGATCCTGTGTGGTTTGGTCTGGTCTTGTCCAGTCTGAGCATGTCTGGTCTTGTTTGGTCATAGTCTGGTCTCCTGTTTAATTGCACAGTATCAATGAAAAGTTGACAGCCTAAGAACCAGTGAGAATCAAGAAGATTTTGTAGGTTGAGTGTGATGTTAGGAGTTGTTTCTTAACCTAAATCTATTTTGTAAATCTACTGTAGTTTTGTGTGGTCCAGTTTAGGTTTTTTCATTCTATTCGTATTTAAATTTCGTTAGTTCTGATCTGTCTATTAAGGTTACATAACAAATTATGTTATCAAGTTTTTCGATTTTTACTTTTTGCGTCTTTTTTATATCTGTCTTTTTTGTCTACTCTTTTTTACTCATGTTTGGTGAAAGAACTACTTTGAAATGTTATAAACGCCCGGAGATATTGGAGAAAGCGTCTTCTAAGGACAAGATGCTTTTAACGTTTGTGTTGTTGCAACAATTGCTGCACTTTATTGCCGTTAGGGGACAACAGTTCAGTGGCATCGTGAAAAGAGTGCGTGAATTGAAAAATATTCACACGAACTGAGCATAAATAGAAAAGATGGGGAAAAGGCAAATGAAAACTCTTCAGTCAAACTTTACATGACAAAATGTTGCAAGCTGCTCAAATGAAACGTTTTTATAGAAATACTTACCTTTTCCCACATTTACCGTGCTACAGTTGTTGAACTGAGGAGTGGATGTTGTTGAGAGTAGATGAAAACTTGCCTTTTGCAAATAATTGCTACTTTCTAAATCTGAATACTGTTTGTCCCAAAGCAGCTATTCTGCATCATTATACTACTGCCTAGTTTTTTAACGTTTTGTACATTAAGACGTCAAACATTGGATTCTAAATAATTTATATTTTATAATTGATTTTAAACAGAGAAGCCTGTGGGAAGATCTTTAAGATAAAACAAGTATAGCTATTTTTTCGAAAACCTGAAACTGTTGTCGCGATATTGCGAACGAGAGCTTTTACAGGTCTATTATTTGTTCAAAATTGATTTTCTCAAAACAACTTTGAACAGTAATTGAGGCAGTATACAAGTGCTTCCAACCCACTCAATCTTTAAGTGACAGAGTCGAAGTAATTAAACTGAAACATCTGCCGCTGTGTAGGAACTGTCGGTATCTGATCGTTTAGTTTTCCTAATTTTTGGCAGGGTTACAGTAAAATAGGTAAACTCCAAAATCCATTGCTATACACACTGGAAAAATGAATACTTTCCATAGCATGGAAACAGAATGAAAATTTTACATAATATTTCCATGGCTTATGAAAACTATAAGTTTTTAACACCATAAATATGATAAAACAATATCCTGGCCTTAAATAACGGTGGAAAAACAAACGTTTATTTAGAGTAAATTTGTAAATAGTATGGAAATTTGCAAACTATTAACAAGAAGACCTTATACCGACTAACCATTGAGAATATGTTTAAGATAAAACATACACAGCTTTTTTCAGAAACGTCAAATTGTTGTCGCGATATTGCGAAGAAGAGTTTTCACTGGAAGAAATTTTACAATCGTCTGTTATTCCTTCAAAGTTAATTTTCCCCAGAGAACTTTGAACATAAATCGAGGCAGTATGGAAGTTCTTCCAACCCACTCAATCTTTAGGAAATTTTTGTTAATTTCTGGTAGGGTGACAGAGTCGAAGTAATTAAACTCAAATATCTGCCGCTGTGTAGGGACTGTCGGTTTCTGATCGTTTAGTTTTCCTAATTTTTGGCAGGGTTACAGTAAAATAGGTAAACTCCAAAATCCATTGCTATATACACTGAAAAAATGAAAGCTTTCAGTAGCATGGAAAGAGTATGATATATTAGTTTAGTGTTTCCATTGTTCACGTACAGTGTGAATTTCCAATACCGAAAAATTTACTGACTAAAAAAAAATGGTTAATTAGAGTGAACTTGCAAACAACATCGCAAATTTACAAACTATTTTAGTAGTTTGTAAAACAAGAAGACAGCTGGAAATTTCGTCGAAACTGTTTTTCAAAGCAATGGAAATAAGGTAACGAAAGACAAAATATCGAAAAATCGAAAAATCGAACATTATAGTATATGTAAACAACTGAGAAATTTCAAGGAAAATGCAAGCGGAGGGCTACTTACAACAGGGAAATATCACGAAAATAAGATGAAAATACTGAATTTCAGTCTGTTCTTGCCAGGTAAATGATATGGAAATTGTTTGGAAACGGCATGGAAAATGTGAATGGGGGCTATTTCAAACATGGAAACATGTCCCTTGCAAAGTCAAAGATAATAATAATAATAATAACAATAATAATAATGACAATAAATTTAAACTTATATAGCGCACATATCCATAAAAGTACAAAGCGCTTTACAAACATTCCTACATTCAAAACTATTAAAAATTATTGAAAATGAAACTAGGGAAAACGAAAACTGTATTAATATCTGTTACCTATTATTGCCTATTTACTGTTAAAATACAAAGAGATACTGTTTATAAAAAAATATTAAAAACTGATAGGTTTTAAGCTGTTTCTTAAAAATAACTAAATAGGATAACTTTCGCAGACTGTAGGGTTGGCTGTTCCATAATTTTGGTGTACAAACGGAAAAAACTCTGTCGCCATAAGTTTTGTAGCCTCTAATGCAGTCGCCTTATTTCCTTCGCGGCGAAGGAAATAAGGCGGCTGCATTGGAGTCTGTAAGTTTTGTAGTTTGAGCCAGAAACAAGCATAAGTTCATTTGAGACGAAGAACGAAGACAGAATATTTACTGAACTGTAATAAACTGAACTGTTCATAACAGTGTCCTAAACAGTGTCTTTCTACTCAGAGCCATGGAAAAGGAAAGCATGATATTTTAATCATACATCACTAAAAACGACAATCGCTTATTTATATTGAAGATGTGAAAATCTCCTCCGGCCGTGTATTATGTTTCTATGCTTGTCTTCTTTTGTCCGTTGTACAAACGTTGGCCAGTTTTTAGTGTAAATGTTCGATAACAACAACAAGTTCTCGCGTAACAACTTCTAACATAAAGCTTCTTTATTTCTCCATTATTTTATTAAAACTAAAAAACCAATTATCTCATCGGCGTTACAAACACCAAGGCATTAGTACACCTTTCTTCAGTTAGAAGCAGCCAAAAATACATTTAAGAATTATTTGAAAATGCCTTGACAAGTCTGTTGATTTCTGCAAAACTTAGGAGATCGGAGGTCGTGGGTTCGAAACCCACCGGGGTCAGAGATTTTTTTCTCTTTCTCCGTGTGGGCCCATTTCCTTTCTAGGGCTTTCACTCAGAAGGTATTACATGCTTTTTTGATAGGAACAATTTTATAAGAACAACGAGGCTCAAATTTGCCCAAAAATTAAGAACCAGCTAAAAACAATCGAGGCTCGGCTTAAGATACAAATGTAACTGCAAGTTTGTATTGAAAACTGAATACAACATATCACCTCATTTCGGTGTTTCAATGTAGGTCTTTCTGCAGTTAGAAACACTGAGTGAGCAGAAAAGAAACGAGTGCCGAAGTGTGCTGATATGGCAATAATAAACCTTTTCTGTAGAATTAAAATCAACTTTATAAACGTGTTCAGCAATAAAACTCCTCAAGTAAATCAAGATTATCAGTACAATATTACAACAAGTTTGTAGTGTAAGCAATGTCCACTAAAATAACGTAGGCATCATGGTAAAATTATTATTTCTACAAAAATTAAGAACAAGCTAAGAACAATGGAGGCTCAAATCGTGCAAAAACTTAAGAACAACGAGGCTCGGCAAAAATTTACTGGTTCTTATAAAAAAAAGCGTGTATTTGGGATATTTATACAGCACTTCAACACAACACATTTAAACTACTATATATGCTTAATAGTGCTGAGCGGCCAAGCCTTACTGGTTACCCCCTCACTTAAGTTTTACTATAAGTTATTTTTCAAATCCTTTTCTACTTGACAGTATAGCAAGTTTGGGAAATTAGAAAGATACAATTAAGATAGATAAAGTTTAGACAAAAACTTACATCTTATCAATCTTACACTGACTCAATTCTCTCTTACTAAGAACTTGTTTCGTTTAATTTTTTCCGTTTTATCGCCGAGAAATATATCTTATAATAACAAAAACTTTTAAAACATTTTCCATGAAGTTCTGAAAATTTAGTTATTCTTCCGAACACGAAATATTTTCAGAAGACGCTTAAACCAGAAACACATTTCTTGATACGTACTTTTAAAGAAAGTAGGATACTTTAATGAATAATTTCAGGCTAGAATAAACTTTTCTTGTTCAAGGTTACATATTTCAAATACCATCTGCGTTAGAAATTAATACTCTGGCACACTGAATGTAACAAAAACCACTCTTGCTAAAAAAAAACCCCAAAGACTAGGAATTGGAAACCATCCCAGGGCGATGCAAACCCTCCCTGAACGAGGTTTTCTCTTTCATTTGTCTGTGGTTGCTGTAGTCATACGTAGTTGCATGAGTTTGAAAAGAATTTGCACGAGCACAAAAGAAAAAGAAAAAAATAGGGAGAGCGAATGAAAACTGCGTAACTGAACATTGTACGACTACACAAATTCCATTCAAGCAAATGGTCCATCTCCATTGTTGTTTTAAACTTGCTCATCTAAAAAAACACTTACGTTTCCCCATGTTTTGTAGCGCTGCTGCGTGAGATTCATCGAGCTGAGGTTTGAACGCTAATATAAAGTAGATCGATGGTTACAACTTTTGTTGACCTGAATAATGTATGAGCAGCATCTCAAAATTGATTTTCGTCGCGTGCTGTTCTGCATAATCGTTGTCATGTTAATGATCATGTTATGATAATTTTAAAAAATGATAATTAACATGACAGATCATAAATAACATGACAACAATTATGCAGAATAACACGCGACATAAATTAGTTTTTAATCATTGTATGTAAGGCCAAGGTTGCAAGTACTGGAGGTCTCTTGTTTGGACGAAATAAAAATGAAATATTTCTGGAATAAGGGGACATTTTCGTTTATGCGACCTGGTTCTAAATGTTAAGGAAACTTCGGATTTTGCATGGAAATTTTTAAAAAAAGTAGAGTCAAGGCTACTTGTTTGTAAACGATATTGAAATCGTCAGGGTACCCAAAATAAGCTGCCCTCACCGCCTCCCTTGATGTTAATTGTTTTGAAATGGGGAAATTCTCTTTTATTTTCTTAATAATCATGTTTGCTTTGGTACACTTAAAATTAAATAGAAGCAACACACTCTAAACAAAGTGCAATCAGGACTGACAACCCACGACGCCCAGCCTAGAACGGGGATGCTTTGTGATCAAGTTTCTCCTCTTTTTGTAGCTGGACAAGTTGCCGGATTTCTCGTACGACATAATAGTTCGAGCTCCTTGGCGTTTTTTCGTGTTGTGTGCAGACACTGATTGCTGAGTGAACTGTTCGAAGAACAAATCATGTCGTTTCAACTGAAGAATGTAATCATTTGTTGACATGAATACTTTATGCTGGCACCTACAAATTGCGAGTGTTTTAGCACGTCGCATGCATGTTTTAATTTTTTTGTTTTTCTCTAACCGACATGACTCGTGACGTGATGTTGTCTATGCTCAAATATGTAAACGGTTTGCGTTCCAAATATCGTTCTTCAGAATAGAGTTGAATACTGGACAAACAATTTTTTGTGATCGAGTTGTAAAGCGTATGGAATATTCAAAATATCTGTTTAAAAAAAAGTTTTTCAGCGCCAGCTAATATAAAGTTGTGTAGTTTTAGTTTTTATTTTAGCTGTAAATAAATTTGTAATCAGTATTTTTGGTGTTGTAATTCTTGAGTATTTAAAAACGCAACTTTCTTAGAGCGATTATCAACTAAAGAAAATGCCCCTGGTTAGTGGTAAGTGTCAAAATATATTGTATTGCACAACAAAACTCCTAGTGTACGCAGCAGCCACAGTGAAGTAGCTTACCTCCGAGTTACTTCACACACCAAGACAATATGAGGAGTCGGAGAGGGACACTGAGGGCGTTGTCCAGGATATGTCGATGACACTAAGTTATTTTTAGTTTCCGGAAGTCTGTTTTCCGAGACGTCCGCACAGATTACCTCGATCAGAGGTTTTTAGTGAAAAAGCAAATTTCAATGGCGGATTTGTCGTGGGGGCACATAAACATTTTTCGTGGGGACACAAGAGGTCTCTGTTTTTCGTGGGTATACAAGAGGTCTCTGCTCGTCATAATGACATCATAGGACGCCATGTTGGTTTTGCATTTGAATGGAAAAACTTGAAACAAAAATTTATTTTAAGTAAATTTATAATAAAGTTGTCAAAACGGCTTTTTAGTAAGTGGTTGCCATGGCAACGGCTTAATTGGTACGAGTCTAATCAACACACCACTGTCTTCCTCGATAAATTCTATGAATAGTCACCAAATGTCGTCGCCTTCCGGCCCGAGTAGGTCTTGCTATCAGCCTTTCTTCCACATCCCTTGTTTGCCA
>JAOEJI010335654.1:0-10955 GCA_025448255.1 Umimayanthus chanpuru | reverse complement strand
TCTCTCTCTCTCTCTCTCTCTCTCTCTCTCTCTCTCTCTCTCTCTCTCTCTCTCTCTCTCTCTCTCTCTCTCCAATGGCTCGATGCCCTATTCCTGTTGAGTGGTGTCTGGGTATGAGAATGATATTTGCCTTCGATCAAACAATCTATCTCTTCTCCACTGGTAAAACCACAATTATTGGTAAACTTTATGTATATCAATCGTATAAGAAATGCTTAAATTTATAATTAGTAAAATCATGAATATTAATAAGTCTCCGCTCTGTTATGATATGATATATGATATGATATGATATGATATAATATAATATGATATGATATATGATATGATATGATATGACATTATATGATATGATATGATATGACATTATATGATATGATATGATATGATATGATATGATATGATATGATATGATATATGATATGATATGGCATTAGCTTACTCTTATCGACAAGTGCGTGGGTTCTCTCAAGTCCCCCGATAGAACGTCGAGAGACCAGACTAATGGCTTAACGTTCCTGTCCACGGACGGTATGTTATCTCTGTTCTGGAGAGAACCCCGTGTATACTTCCAATAAACAAAGATTTCTACTCAATTTAAATTAGACCCAGTCTTATCATTCTTTACTTCTATTGCTAATCAGTTTATTCAGCATGACAGAAGATCTCACAAACTACAGTATATTCTGCAGCAACTATAAGCAGCGACTAATTGCCACAAAAACCCTGTAATGAACAGAAAACTAAAATATACCAGAGCGGTCATTTTTACTAGAACTCGTTACTACTTACTAGGAGTTTACTTCAGCCTTTCTTTTTTTTATTTTTTTTTTATTGTATATATTGTTACAAAGTAAAATGTATTTCATTAAGGAATTGTTGAAGCTGTTTTTGATATAAGAGGCCTTTAGATTTGACAAGTATGACTTCGACTACACATACAACTTTTGGTATGTGGCAGTTCACAAAATCCTTACAGGGTCGAATCTTGCTGTAGTCCTTTTGTTTCCCATACGAATTGCTTACTAAGTCTGGTATTAAACGTTTATTTACGAATTAAAAAGCTTCATATGTAAGTAGTAGTACTCAAGAGCCAACTTGTAATCAAATCCAACTTTAGGTCTCTTTTAATAGCAAAAAATAATATTGGTTAGTTTCCTTTAGTTTATTCCAGTATACCAGTACTATAATTAGTCATTACATGTAAGTACATGTATGCTAGGTAACTATGATAGTAGATGTGATGTAATAATTTGTACTGAATTAATGCTAGTTAGTTGCACGTAGTTTGTATGTGAGTGAGAAAAGCCACAGAAACTTCCTTTTACTAGTACATGAAGTCAGTAAAGTAGAAATTAAACTAACTCACATTTAAACCTCTTTGAACATGCAGAATCTTCTGCACTGCTCTCCTTGACATGTTTGTCCTTCTGTCTTCTAGCTCTCATTTTTAACTGCAATCCCTGTAAAACACAGCTTGGTTGTATGTAGATTACAAGTTTGACAACAAACAAGCCAGGCCTAATGCCAGTGAGAGCTGGTAAAGTTCAACAGGCACAGATTTGAGGGTATAATTATTGCACTGCACTGTGTTACAAGAACAGTGCACGTGTGTCTGAGCTTTTCATCCAAGTTCATAAATTTGAAAACAGCTATAGATACTACCAGGTTCCATTTTAATCTACCTACTAGAGGTAATTTTGAGAAACACAGTTACTGTAGTATACTCATTGAAAATATTTGCTATACAAAATAGAAGCAAGGTACTAAAACATCCAGAAATATAAAGAAGTTTATTGGTCAGGCAAAGAGTCTTTTTTCCTTACAGTACAGACAATCAGTGATCCAAAAAAGATTATAATAAAATTGATACTCTTGATATATATGTGCATATGTGCCAAACAGATACAACTTCATTTGACACAATGGTTAACTTTTTTACCTCCCCCCCCCATCCCCCTTCAATCATATATGTTTGACCAAAAGGCTTGACCGTTTAAGGGTTTACTGGTCATCAACTCTTAATTGTTTCTGTTGTCAGTATTTTAGAATAAAGAATTAGCACAATGATAGAAAACCTCACCTGAGCATTCTTGGTTGGTTGCGAGATCTCCTGACTAATTGCAGTTGATGGCTTCTCAAATTGCCTAACCCTTTAAATAAGCATTGGCAACAAGATTCAAACACAAATCATTCAAAGTACAGACATTCCAACCCTCCTTTTTGTCTGAGAAGTTTCCCTTTTGGGGGTGCAATCTTCTCATTATTTTGGCTGTTTCAATAATTGGGTAAATTCTTAAAAAATTGATAGATTTTTGCAACAAATATGCTGCATAAAACAATGAAAATAATCTAATTTATATCTTGTACAGCGATATTAATACTTTCTTTCTTTAGCTGTCTCTACTCTCCACCCCAGTCCTCACTTCTGTGGATTTTATAGGGACTTTGGCAAGCAAAACAGGCAGCCTATGAAGGAAAAAAACGATTTTCAATCATTCATACATGTATGTTTCTGTATGTTTATCCAGGGGGTCCAAGCATCAGGGGTCCCGTGACCTATGAACCAAAATCTCCTTCTTTTTCAGTCTCCTTGGGATGGAATCTCTGGACTGTTGAAGGAATGCATACTAGGTACTTTTCTAAGCCATAAATTTGTTAATTTACTTTGATCCATTTTTGAAACACTGAATGCTTTTTTCTTAATAACTGCAAGCATTAAGATTTAACACAAATCTAGTTTTTAAGTCTTTCAATGCTGCCAATTTGAAATTTAAAAGCTCACTTAAAAATAATTAACAAAAATAGCAATTCAGCAAGAAAAAGTTAGTAGGTTTTTAAAAAAGCTACATGTAATTTGTGACTCTTTAAAACTTTGTAAGTCTTAATTGTTCTCTGGTCTTTCTTAGGGATGATCAGTACTCTGACAAATATCATTAATTTTATAAAATAATGAGTTATAAATTATGAGTCATAGAATCTGCGATTCTCAAACCCAATTTTGATCATCCATACTGATCAATTGGTTGGTAATAATAATAATCTGGACCCCCTTTCTTAAAGTCCAAAATTCGCATTCTTGAGCAACTCTTGACTTGTGCACATTTTCAAAAAAGGGGACTACGAAGAGAAAACTGAGAATAACAACCTGCAAAGTTAAAGAAGAGGGGGACTAGAAGACAGGTTTTCTCCTCCTGTACAAGCTGTATAGAATGATATTTTCCAACTTCTACAATGGACTAATTGTGATGCATTAGCATCTTGTCACAGGGGAAACCACTGCTTCTCTTCTGTTTAACACATCAAACACTGGAGATATGTGTGCACATAAACACATGCCTTAATTTATGTAATTGCAGACCTAATTGCATATTATAATTCATTTCTAGCTTGAGAATACATGTATGTTACTATTAAACCACTATTATTATTTTTGTTATTATTTTATTATTATTATTATCATAACATCATTAATATTGTTATTACTATTATTATTATTATTATTATTATTATTACTATTACAATTATAAGCCACTTGGCTTTGGAAAGGATCTAGCATTTCACAATGAAAAGACTGTGAACCGGTCCAATCACCTATGCTATTGATAGACTCAGACCTACCAAGACACACGCCTTGAATGTGTGTCACAAGCCTCAGCACTTTTTCACATGCTCACACGCCCAAACGTTCGATTCACACACCTCAGACCTGCTTTTTTGTCTAGCTCTCTTTTTTCTTTTATTTCTGAACACTTAATAAAATACTATATGAAGTAAGTGTGCCCCAGTTTCCTTGCACAACTCGTGAAGCCGGTCTCACTTTTGCTTGGGGCTGACTATAATATGCTCAAATGGTTATCTAAAGCTGAAATGACATCACAGCCTGGACAGCACATGCTCTCATTTGATGCCAAATTTGGTCACTAAAAATGCAGGAAATTGTTGTTCCTGGGAGTTAAATTTTCAAAATTTTCCAGAGGAGCATTTCCCCAGACCCCAGTGATGGATCCAGGAGGTGCTTTTTTTTTTTTACAAAAATGAAGTTTACGAGCAAAAAAATTAGTACTGAATGAGTACGACATTTGTCTCAAAATGCTGGAAATGGCCATTTTAGAGACTCATATTTTCAAACATTTCCGGGGAAGCATGCCCCCAGACCCCCCTAGAAAGCTTGCGCCTTGGGCGCTCGTTATGCCCCCCTCTTTTGAAAGTCCTTGATCCCCCCTGGACCCACTACGGCACTAGAAATATCACACGCACAGCAATTATATATTCAACCTTGGCATCTCTGTAGACTACATTCTACAGACTACATTGACCATTACATAGATAATCTACGTGCACATAGATCCAAGAATCACTAACTTAATTCGAAACGGTGCTTTTATTTCGTTTATAAGTTTTTCCTCGATTATATTTAACATACCGAGACCATAAATGACAAATTTATTTCGTGTTATATATTTAGGTGTAGACACACGGTCAAAATTGAAAAATGGCGGGATTTATTAAAATTTTCAACTACAATCTCACTTACCAGGGGCCAACACTTCGTCTCCATAAAGTTTCCTGAAACTGTGTACACAAGGCTTGACCACGACGCTCCCTCTTGTGACTGTTAGACATGCTGCTTCACTTCAGGTTATTCAGTTGGTACACGAACAAATTCCCCGCCATGTTGGCCGTGATAACAATGGTATTCAATGGCCTCGGTCCCATTATCCCCAGGGCCAACCGCGCACAAATCACCAATTTTCACCGTGCTTGCAAGTACATGTATTGTTTTTTACTATTTTTAGCGGCTACTAATGTTAGCGATTTTAGCGATTTTGAAAAAATCGCTAATTTTTAGTACTCGCTAAAATTAGATCTGTTCCTGAATGTGTAATTTAGTCTGACAAATGTTCAATAAAAATCCTCAAAATCGCTAAAATTAGTTGTCGCTAATTCTTTCTCAGACAAAATCGCTAAATTTAGTGTCGCTGAAAATAGTAACCTTAAGGTAGTCACATTGTAGTCACTTCCTTTCAACAATACCTATTGAGTAAGTTAGACCGAACCGGATGTGCTGTGGCAACAATCAGCACCAGCCATCACTCCGAGGTACACGCTTTTTTTTTTTTTATAAGAACCAGTAAATTTTGGCCGAGCCTCATTGTTCTTAACTTTTAGGAAATTTCAGCCTCAATTGTTCTTAAGCTGTTCTTATTTTTAAAAGCACTCATAAGAACAAAAACAGTAAGAGATAACTCCTAAAATATTCCAAATATACCGAACTTGGGATCATCAAGCCGAATAAATCGCATTCAAAATTCTATCGATCTTAGTCAACATTTGCAGTACACGCTTTTTTTATAAGAACCAATAACTTTTGGCCGAGCCTCGTTGTTCTTAAGTTTTTGCACAATTTGACCTTCAATTGTTCTTAAATTGTTCTTGTTTCCATCATGGCAGTTATCACCGCAAACATGTTGGTAATCCAAACAGCAGCGTTTTGCCGGCCGCCGGCAGCAAGTTAAGTGTACTAAAACACAGTTTTGCGCAACATCGTGTTGTGTTTTTCAATAAAAACTCGCAGTTACATTTGCATCTGAAGCCGAGCCTCAAATGTTCTTAGCTTGTTCTTAATTTTTTGGCAAATTTGAGCCTCGTTGTTCTTATAAAATTGTTCTTATAAAAAATGCGTGTATTTCAAAGCTCGATACAGTCGGGTTTGACGAAAACAATGTAATTTTATTAAGAAAGGTAAACTTTGCATTTATGATTCCAAATCCCAGCCTGGATTGTTCTTACGTTGATCTTAATTTTTAGCCAAATTTGAGCCTCGTTGTTCTTATAAAATTATTCTTATAAAAAAAGTGTGTATACAATCAGTACACAATAGACAGTACACCTCAGTATACCCTCAGTACACCTGAAGCAGTCATGACTAGTATACGTCAGTATACCATCAGTACACTTACAGTCAGTACACAATTAATTCAATTCAATCCGTTGCTACCGGCGATACCCTCCGGAATATGTGAACGTTTGACGCAGACATGCCGCCGACATTGCAAGTTGCCCCGCTCCTTGACGCCGACTGACCGGGAAAGTTGAGTTGAGTTCAACTCTCCCAGTCTGTCGGCGATGCTTTCGGCCTCTCTTAGATGATCGGCGGTGATTTTTTTCAATGTGAATGCCCGTCGGCAGCTGACGCAGACACCCCTCCGTCAACATTGGCTTCCCCGAATTCAATCTGATTCAAAGTGACGGACGGGAGCAATCTTCACGCGATAACTACACTCTTTCTACACATCAGTATACGATGAGTACAAAAGAGACAGTACACTTCAGTATACCCTCAGTACATCTGAAGCAGTCAGTATATGTCAGTATATCATCAATACACTTGCTGTCAGTACACATCAGTATACCGTCAGTACACCAGCACTCAGTATAAGTCAGTGTATCATCGGTACACCCTGATGTATTCAGTACAAGTATCAGTATACCATCCGTACACATGCAACAGTACACGTCCGTGCACTAGCCGTAAACAAACGGTGTACTGATCCGTACACTCTTTGTGTACGGAGCACTAAAGGTGTACTGATCCTTACACATCCAGGACTCAACGCCTTCAGTACATGCCTGTACGTACTATGTACACAGTCATGTACTGATGCAGGACACACCCGTATACATGACATTTCGTGCCGAGTCTTTTCAAATCGTGGTTGGCACATTTGCATTACAAAAGTAATGTTTATAAACACCAACTATCGCTATTTCTTAAGTAAATACAAATGATAGACAAACAGCGGCGGATCCAGGATCAGTTCACCACTTGAAATCTTTGAGCTTTCCACCTGAACATATAATTATTTTGGCCGTTATGCACGAGTCATTTGAAACCCTTCCCCCCTCCCCTTCTCGGGGATACCGGGGACATTCACTTTTTGGTGGTGTGACACTTGGTGAAGTCCCGGTCCCCAGGGCAAAAGCCTATGGTGAACAGCCCCATCCTCGCACACAAAAGTGACGCCTTTTCCATGATGTTGACGGCTTAAGTCTAGTTCACATATGCCGCAGACATGCCTGCGACGTGCCCGCGACAAGGTCGCCGTTGCTACCGGCGATACCCTCCGGAATATGTGAACATTTGACGCAGACATGCCGCTGACACTGCAGGTTGCCCCGCTCCTTGTCGCCGACTGACCGGGAAGGTTGAGTTGAGTTCAACTCTACCGGTCTGTCGGCGATGCTTTCGGCCTCTCTTAGATGATCGGCGGTGGTTTTCATTCAATGTGAATGCCCGTCGGCAGCTGACGCAGACATCCCTTCGTCAACATTGACATGTGATTGCTCTGTTGCATCCCCGAATTCAATCTGATTCAAAGTGACGGACGGGAGCAATCTTTGCGCGATAACTACACTCTTTCTTTTTTATAAGAATATGTTTTATAAGAATATCGAGGCTGAAACTTGCGAAGTTTTAAGAATATTGTAAAAATAAGCCTGAGGCTGAAATTGTGAAAAGAATATAATTTCGTGTGTTGAAAATCTGTAACCACAATACAAAGATATATTTTTACTTATAATTAACTGTTTAAAATTATTTCTTTCTCTAATAAAACGGTAAAACAAGATGCAGTTTCAAAAAGACGCGGTTTCGGTGAGCGGATTCACTAGTTCTGAAGAGGTTCTGAAGAGGTTCTGAAGAGGTTCTGAAGAAAGTATCTGGAAGCATCTAGAAGTATCTAGAAGTATCAATACACTTAGGCCGCGCGCTACGTTATCACCCTTTCCCTCTTATATATCTGACAGCCTTGCATTGCTGCTGAATGTGGGCCCTGTGTTTCGTATTAAAAATATCTTGGTGAACTATATCTTACAGGTGTATAACAAACTTTATCTCTATTATGTTAGAACAAAATTTATGTTTCTTTAGATTCTTTAGAAACGGAAGGAGGTGTAAATTTTGTTTGGTAAACTGTTGTTTTAATTTAACGTATCTGAGTGTGCGCTGTAGGTTATTCTTATTACATCGAAAAGCGGCTCTGTCCTTTAGTATGTTTGTGATGATTTTATAAAAGTTGTTCTTTATAATGTAATTAGGAAAAGAAAGCAGATATGCAGAAGCTTTTTCTGTTTATTTGTTTCTTAGTTTCTGTTTTGCGGATTAGTCACAGGGCGTAAAACTACCTTTCTTGTTGTGTTTTCATTCTTACTCAAGTTTCCATCAAATCCTCTCTAGCTCAGTTGTTAAGGCAGTGGACTAGGAATCTCGAGATGAGCTGGAAAGTGGGTGTTCAAGCCCAGGTAAAACCTTTGGTATTTGGCATTATAAAAAGGATTACATTTATATTTTATTTTCAGTTAACTTTGGTTTTTAACTTGTTTAAATTCTATTTTTAACTAGTTACTTTTTTTCTAACTAGTTAAGTTTTTTTCTAACTGTATCATTTTTTTTTCTAACTAGTTAAATATTTGAATAATGCTTATGTACACCAAAAAGTGGAAGCTCTGGCATCAAATCTTCTTTAGTTCAGATCAGTTAGTAAGGCAGTGGACTAGCGATCTAGAGATGAGATGTAAAGTGGGTGTTCAAGCCCAGGTATATTATATTTTGCATTATAAAAAAGGATTGCATTTAATTTTTATTTTCAGTTATCTTTTGTTTTTACCTAGTTAATTTATTTCAAACTAGTTAATTTTTTCTAACTAGTTAATTTTTTTCTAACTAGTTCTTTTTTTTTAACTAGTTAATTTTGACTAACTAGTTAAGTTTTTTCTTACTAGTTAAGTATTTCAATAATGCTTATATACACCAAAAAGTAGAAGCTCTGGCATCAAATCCTCTCCTAGCTCAGTACGATTTTTTGAAATTATATACAATGCATGGTCTTACATGTTTAGCTTAATATAAACTTCCAAATATTTTACTTAATATATATATATATGCAATAAAATACGAAATACAATGTTACGTCAGAGAGCAAGTTAAAAATTTATTTGGCGGTTAAAATGCGGCTGACTCTAGTTATAAAAGACTTTGAGTGTCTGGTCGTCCAAGAGAGTGGCACATACAATTTGGCAGAAGATCAGAGCCTAAAATTGTGTGATCTTTGGTGTTCGATAAAAGCAAGGTTCGGATGTTTTTAGTCTGCTTGGATCCGCTGTTGTTCCGCTTTTGCTGCCTTGCGTCTCCTTTGTTCAAGTGCTGGAAGCGTGTCCAGGGGGACGCCTATGATGTCGAGACTTCTGTTCTGAACTCACTGGAATTCATTAACGAGGTAATCTGGGAGCCCACCCCATACTGGAGAAGGGTATTCGAGTAGTGGACGGATCATCGTACGGTATACTGTAGTGCCCACATCTGGCGGTAACTGTGCCATACGGCAGTCTCTTAGATAGTGTAGCCTCTCGTTTGCCTTTTAACCGTCTCGTTGATGTGATGGTTCCAACGAAGATTTTCCTGTTGCCAAACACCAAGTAACTTAAAGGTTGAGACCCTCTCGATTTCAGTGCTTGACAATTTCAGTCTTTCTGGTTCTGAAGTGCCAACCGTTGTTGAGGTGTTGAGTGACATGTTGTATCCCTTTGGATTTCATAAATACTGTGCAGTCATCAGCATATTTGCATACTTGCACCGCGTGTGGATGGGGCCTGAGATCGATCGAATCTCCATTGCTGTTTATTCGGCTTGATGATCACAAGTTAGGTATATTTGGAATATATTAGGAATTATTTCTTACTGTTGCTGTTCTTATGGGTACCTTTTAAAATAAGAACAGCTTAAGAACAATTGGGGCTGAAACTTCATAAAAAGTTAAGAACAATGAGTCTTGGCCAAAATTTACTGGTTCTTATAAAAAAAAAAGCGTGTACTGATTGGTGTACGGGCAGCAAGTATACTGATGGTACACTGACGTATACTGACTCAGACTGCTTCGGCGTGTACTGAGGGTTTACTGAAGTATACTGTCTGCTGGTGTACTTGTTGTACACTGATGTTTACTGATTGCCAATGTACTGATGGTATACTCAGTTTAGTGACAATTGCTGGCTGGGAAAAGTGTGTAAGTCGGTGATGGGAAGTTTTACTGGGGTTGCTGGCAAACCAAAACCTCAAAAACATTTTTTTAAATGGTGGTAAAGTTGGAAAAAAGTGGAAAACCCAGAGAAAAATATCATTTTTAGCTCGTGGACAGCTATCGGGATGGTTGGGGAGTCAGGATGTCAGGCGTAAAGAATAGAAAATTTGTAATCGATTTCCGATCGTCTCAAGTTCGGCAGGCGCATTCATGTATTCGTTAAATGGTCGTTAAGAATACCCTTATTCGGCTACCAGTACCAATGAAATACGTTCAATATGTCAAGTGATATTTCGATGTTCGGTACATGTCCTCGGCAAAACAGCAATGCACACGTGGTTGATCGCACTTAGAGTGTAGAACGTAGCCACTTTTTGAGGAGTTCTTTTGAGACCATCCCAATAAAATGTTTCCTTTCCCATCGCCCTCCGACTCAAAAGGTTTGGTCGGTCGGTCGGTCGGTCGGTCGGAGAAAAAAAAATTAAAATTAAAAAAATTATTTCAAAGTAATACAATTCCTTTAAATTAAAATTTTTTTTTTCACTGAAATTTCATAAAAATATGGGTCGGTTTTGTTTTTTTTAAAATGGTATTTTGAAAAAAAGTGGGTCGGTCGGGCGATGGGAAACGAAGCAATTTACTGGGATGGCCTGACCTATTGTTCGATTGATTTACGGAGTAGAGGTGATCGTAAACAAACTCGAGAGCTGAACTCAGACTTGGAACGGCACATATGCTTTCAATAATTGTATTGACATGATTGCTGTCTACTAAAGATGTGTACAGTAGATTCCAAAACAATAGAGGTGAGGTATTTGCTCCCACAGCCATTAATTCCAGTTTTGTTTTTTAAGTTTACGACTTCTTTGTAAAATT
>JAOEJI010335432.1:0-10956 GCA_025448255.1 Umimayanthus chanpuru | reverse complement strand
GGATAAGATCACAGGTGTCCCTATATACAACACACTCCCAAAAACTTGAACTTTAAAGGGAAGGATAAAAAAATTTGAGTCATCGGGAGTTCAAGTTGTCGGAAGTGAATTGGTGAGAAAACGACTTGAAGTAAGAACGAGTTTAGTTCCATTTGGCGGTTCGAACTTTCGAGCGTGAGAGCCATCGAGAGTCAACTGTACTTTAAGCCAGTTAACCAAAGTCAACAACGTGATCATTTCTTTTGAGAATTATCGACGGGGGTACTCTTAGTCATTTTGGTAAGGATATTTGTACAGCGCTCTTCGTGAAAGGCTTACCCGTTGTTTAGACAAAATGGCCCTGCCCAAGTTTAGACCTGATGCTAAATTGGTACCCGTTTTCAGGGCTGAAAAATTTTTCAAACATCACACAGTACTTTCCCAGTTTTGTCCAGAAATGATAGTCTCTTTCAGACAAAAATGTCAAATACTTTATACCGCCAGTCTCAGACCAAAACGGTTCGAAAACCGTATTCTCTGGTGCGCCCCTAAACCTGCAAGTTTTCAGTTTGAAAATAGAGTGCAAATTAAATGTGTTGTGCTGTAGATACCTCTGGAACCATTCATTATTTGTCATTGAAAGGTTGCTTTTGATGGTCATTATTAGCTATTTATCTGTTTATTGAATGTTAATTACTTGCACTCGCGTGGCTCCGCCTTTGTCCTTTGTTCCCCCGTTACTCTTAATCATAGAGAACGAAAAAGCTTTTGAAAATTGGCTTCGCCTTCGTCTAGTCTGATGCATCGCGCGTGGCTCACCGTGTGAAAAAGAATTGAAGTATGACCGTGTGAAAAAGAATTGAATTGCTCACCGTGTGAAAAAGAATTGAAGTATGTTATTGTTCACCTTTAGTGCAGTGAAACAAAGGAGCTATTAATGCCTCAAATCTGTGTTGTATTTAAGAGATTAAAGCAAAGTGGTTTGACGTAGCCTTTGTTATTCGACACATATTTGACAGCTATTTAGTGAAAAGCGCGTGAACAATCAACCAAGCAACAAAAAGATTGCGTCCGAATCAAGAGCCATGTAGTGGGTGTGAAAACAAGTGTTTTTCATTGCTGAAAAGTACGATTATTATGCAATACTGCAGTGGTATACAATAAAATACAGTTGTGTGGGTCATTTAAAAATTGAAGTACTGTCTAATCGCTTTAAATTTCTAGATACAGAGAACCAAATTTAATAGATTTGGCCAAGTCCCGTTGGTGAAATGGATGGAGCAAGTGCATTCTGGCCTTATGCTCCTAAATGACTCAAACAGAAGAGGGAGAGAGAAGGCTCGTTATTATATTTTTGGCAAATTCATCCTAAAATCATTCTTAGATTGTTCTTATTTCCAAGCTATTATGGATCTAAACCCAAGCCTTAATTTTTTCGAATTTTCATTATTTATTGGTTAAATTAGAGTTGTGCGGACAAATTTCTATCGGGGCATTGGTCAAATTTCGGATGACTTTAGCACAACCGGAGCTAGTGTAGTAGAATAGTAGAATCAACCTCACTGACTGGGCATCTGAGACCTCATCCACACGTTGCCGGGTATTTTTGAAAACAGAGATTTTTTCCTCCGTATTTAAAAAAGAACCCTGCGTCCACACGTAGCGAGGTATTTTCGAAAACGGAGATTTTTTTTCTCCGTATCTAAAAAAGTCTGCGTCCACATGTATTGTTTTCGAATCGTATGTGCGGAAAAACGAGCCTTGAACCTAGGCATGACGTCATCGTATTAAAAAACCTCCGTTTTCGCCCGTCCACACGATTACGATGAATCTCCGTTTTAAAAACTCTCCACCCTGGAGAGCGTTTATGAAAACCTCCGTTTTCGGGCATTACGCGTGGACGGTAGCCATATTCGGAGAAAAAAGTATCCGTTTTCCAAAGTACCCGGTTACGTGTGGACGGGGCCTGAGTGAGCGTGCATTGAAATCATCAACTGAACTGATCCATTGCACACTTTTGCAAGAACCAGATCATTTTAGCCGAGGATAAGTGTTTTTAATTTTTTGCCAAATTCAGCCCCAAATTGCTCTTTTTAAAACTGTTCTTATTTATATATATAATATAAGTTGAAAAATTGGGTTTTATAGATCTGAGACAGAACTGGAGTTAAATTGTTCTTCACTGAATCTGGGCAAAGATTTGAAAGTGTGTGTTAAAAATAGAAAAATGCGTAGCTGTGAAGGCCGAAGATGGTTTCAGTTATTTGATATTTTTTTTTTTACTGTTGGTGGATCAACCAAATAAAAGACGCAAACAAATCCACGGCATGAATGGGTGCACGGTGAAAACAATTGATATTATGGCGGAGGGTGTGAAAAAGTTTGTGAATCGGCGGATTTTGCCTAAAATTTCATTCGCCCTACAATTTTAGAAACAATTTCTGCGGATTCGCTGATTTTATTGATGAAATGGATTGGGTTTAGGCCGAATTTTTGGACCGGATTTCGGATTTCAAATGGTTGAATAATAAAAAATGTAGCGGATTGGTGGTGATTCACTTTCAGATTAAGAATCGGATTTCAGAAACATAACTGCGAATCGACGGATTTAGCTACCTTTTCTTGTTTAATTGTGCGATGACAAATATTTTTTATAAATTTATCGAATGTTGTTAACTTTGTTACCTGATGGCCCTAACCAAAAGCATAGAACAGTCGAAAGAATTTCAGGAAAAGTTACTTTCTCTGCTGATCAAAAGATCATCTCCCCAAAAGTAGAAAACTCCATTTCTTCAAAAACGATTTCTCCAAATTCTTCTTACATCTGGTACACTTATCATTGACTAAAATAGAGCTTTTCTATACCAAATTTGTACCTCAACGAACCAGATGTCCAAAAGAGCGGCAAGACTGTTGTCCACACTGCCCCTTTACCCACCCCATTATGATAATATAACAATACTAACGACTTTATTTACCGACGATGACACGTGACAATTAGAAACTGATAAACTTGTGAGTTGTGGCCCTCTGTAACATTAGCCTACTCTTATCGACAAGTGTGTGGGCTCTTTTAAGTCTCCCGGTAGAACGTTGAGAGACTAGACCAACGACTTAACGTCCCTGTCCACAGAGGGTGTGGCGAAAGAAGGTCGCCCAAAGTTCAACCCTCGACCAGGCCCGGGATTGAACCCGGGACCTTCTGGTTGGCAGTCAGAGATCTTACCAGCTGTGCCAACCTCGCACACAATGACGTGGTCAGACTAGAGCTAAACATTTGCTTACACCGGTCACACAGAAACTTGTAGCGTGTGCTTATTCGAGTCTTTTTCAGTGACAGGAGTAGCATTAGCAAACACATGCTTAAATTACCGGAGTGAATGTTAATAGCATTGTCTTGTTGCTCGATTTTGCTTTAGTGCGTCTTCTCCCTCTGCAAAACGCGAAGAAGACGAATGTTGATTGCCTTACAAATTGCGCTGTAGTACTTAGAGACCGCGGAGCAGGAGGAACTGGGGAAGGAGGGAGGGGGGGGGCTTTGGCCCCCAATATTTTTAAAATTAGAAGTACTTGATGAGAAAAAGTGTCTTCATTCGGCTCTCCTTTCCAATATCGAATCACTAAACAGACCCCCCCCCCCCCCCTTCCCCTTCCGCTAGCCCAAATTCAATGTTGCTCCGCGGTTCCCAATCTCAAAGGAGGGCCCCCCTCAAAGTTGCTCCGTGGTTGCTGACGCTAGCGGGCTAGCGACATCCCGGAAACATTTGCGATCGTGGGTGTGGTAGTTGTGGCTGTTGACCGTGAAACGAAGTTTGAGAAGTTCTAGAGGTCATGAGAAAAGAAGCTGGGTTCATAGAGAATCAAAGGAAATCAACTGCGTTTGAGTTTCCCAGGCTGGCAGAGAAGGGATAAATTCTTTTAAATCTTCCACTTGCAAAAAGCTGTCAACAAGTGCAATTTTACTGACTGACGAACAGAATCAAACTATTTTCGTTTACCTAAAAGCAGAGTTCTAGCGCAGTGAAGAGTGAGCTAAAACCCTACTTCTGACCCTTTGTTTATCTATATCTCAGTTTTCAGGCAAGCACAAGATTTCTTGATTGGCCTACGGTGCAGCCTGCGTAGCTCGGCGTTCTGGTCAGTCAGTCAGTCTCCTCCCCACCCCTCTCCCCATTCTCCTCGCGGTTCGCTTCGCTTTCGCGGCTTTGCCGCTCGTTTCTCCCTTCTCGACTGACCAGAACGTCGAGATACGCAGGCTACCCACGGTGGGTTTGAATGAATCGAATGAATATTTAAAATAGTAACAAGAGTGAACTGTATTAAACGGCCAATAATAGCGAATTGGTCTAAAAAGTACTGGTTCTTCGTAGATGAGGTGCATAACGTACTTATCTGCTTATCAGGTGGTTCTTTATCCTGCAAATACATCCTTTATCTGCTCATACAACCCGCCAATGCATTTCCTCAAACCGGGTGAAGACACTTTTAAACTTTCGATTCATTTAGAAGATCATGACAGAAACAAAGATGGCGGATCGACGGAATATCACGGTTGTGAACGCAATTGTCATTTCTCTTTCATCTCTAGCGGCCGCTTCTCAGTTATGCGGATTATTATTGAAGTATCTATTATCGACCACTCCCGCTTCGCGAGCCTTTAACTTTGTTCACCGTTTGGGGATATTCTTGCCGCAAAGTTTTGATCTTTTCCTTTATCCTTGAATAACCGGTTTTTATCAACGCCTTTTGAGCCTCGGTTTGCTTGAAGTATTTATCATATTCATCCTTGCCCATGTCCTTAATTTCTCTTTCTGGTGCACCGACTTTTACCGGGCCAAAGTCTGAAGCATAACTTCGCGCCATGAGCTTTCGCACTTCGGTATACATACAAGCAAGATCTGTTTCGAAATCTATTCCTTTGAAGTCACAGCTGGACTTGTAGTCTTGCACGTACTTTTATAGCAGATCTTCTGCTTTCTCCGGAGTCCATGAAAACTTCTTTAGTCTCTTTTTTTTTTGCCCTGGTTTTGTGTTGTTGTGCGTTTACGTGCTCTTGTTGTGGTTTTCGCGCATTCTTCTGAGGCCTTCCCTCGATCCAACCTCGTTCCCAGGCTCTTCCCCCTCCCGAGAGAAAAACCCTGTTTGGGTTTGGTCACGTGGCACCCAGATTCTGGGTGGTGACAATTGAATAAAATAAATGTGGCAGATGTGCTTAAGGCCCTGTTTACAAGGAGACCGAGTTTCCCTTGCGCTAGGAATATCTCTGGTCCTAGGGATACAGATAGCTCGAGTTTACAAGCAAATGTAGCAAAGTAGCGATAACCCTGCCGCCAGGGACAACTCTTCTTGGCGCGGTTACCAAGCAAGAAGTTTCCGGATAATAACATCAACAAATCGTCAGCAACAAAATGGCGGATAAGAAGAGAGTTTTGTCCGCTTTTCTTCTTATACTCTCCTTAGTTCCAGTTCTAACGACTATTCAGTGGCAAGGAATTTTCTTTCTGTACCTAGCTATTTGCAGACAATGCCAGCAACTTATTTTGATTTTAAAATGCAGTACAACAGTACAATGCAGCTGGAAGTCTTCCCGGGTAGGCAAGTTATCCCTAGCGATGCGTTTACATGGGAAAAAGATAGCCCTAGCACCCGAGTTTCCCTATTGCTCTGTCAGGGAAACCCTAGCACTAGGGAAACCCAGGCGCCCGGGATAAGTTGTCTCGCGTGCTTGTAAACACGTCGTGAAATAAAAGAGTAGATGAGTGAGAGCCAGGGAATCCCTAGAACCCGGGTATTCCTAGCGCAAGGGAAACTCGGTCTCCTTGTAAACAGGGCCTAAGATCAATTCTTGTTCTTATTTAGCCTAGTTTAGAGAGGAAAATATTATGTTTTCGTCAAAACAAACGCACATGTTCGATTATTTAATTTGTTACCACCTAGAATCTAGGTGACACGTGACCAGACCCAACCAGGGTCTTTCTCTCGGGAGAGGAAAGAGCCTGGGAACGAGGTTGTCCCCCCCTCCCCCCTTTAGTTTCTTCAAAATCTTACCTGGTTTAAATCATACGATGGGTTTTCTTCAACAAAGGTTGATATGCATGGTATGTTTTTTTTCTCCCGAGAGGTTTCTTTTTAGCTGACGTTTCGGCGAGCGTTTAATAGCACCTCGTTGGAGCAACCTTTGTTCATCAAAACCCATTTACAGCTTATTCGCCAACGCAGAGAAAACAGGTTTTTTTAAAAAAGCTAGTCTTCTAGTGTTAAATCAAACAAAACTATACCGATAGTAAGTGTTGCACTGTGATCATTATTCTTCACCAAATGTTTAAATAATATGGAAATTTGTAGTTAAACGTTGATGGCGTAGCTGCCCAGTCGTCCTCTTTTGGTTAATCATGCGGTTTTCGTGGCGACCTGCTTGGCTACTTACTTCAAAATGGCGGAAGGGTCTGATGACCCTGGGTAACCGCGCAGCGCTACTTTCCCGCAAGCAATCCCCGCTTCTTATACCTTGGGACGTGGCTATGGTTCTATTTAGTTTCAAAAATCGGATGCGAGTGAGTTGACGCAGATTTTCTTTCATGATCTTTAAACTTGATACCGTGGCTGTTATGTAAATTATATTTAGTTCTTTAAGGTAAACAGTTGGTAAATGTCCTAGTAAAAGCCACTGAATAGACCACTTTCATAATATGCCCCAGTGACCATAAACAATAACTTCAAGTCGAGGCCAGGAAGGCTAATATTCATACATTTGCTGTATTTTAGCCTTTCTGGCCTCGACTTGAAGTTTTTGTTTATAGTCACTGGGGCATATTATGAAAGTGGCCTATAGAGATAAGAAGCCAGACAGGTTGGCTAATGAATATGTTTGCTAATTTCTGTTGCTTTTTCTGTCAGATGTCTGAAGCTTCTCATGCTCGACTGAGGAAAGCGCAGTCCCGCAAGCGAATCCACAAGGACAGTCGTACTGTCTTGGCAAAGTGGCTCAAGCAACTTCAGTACAAAATGGCACTCGCTGAGCAGTCGACTTCAAATGCACAGTTCTTTGTACTATTTAACTAGAAATACCAACCGGTATAAATCCTTTCCTGGGCCTGTGCCTCATAAGGCCGCCATTTATACCCAGTTTTACTGGTACAAAGCGGTTGAAAGTGTGTAACTAATTCCCTTTAGATGGACCCAGCGGAAGCTGATACCCATTCGTACAGCCTACTGTGCGCAAAGTTCCAAACCTTCGCCAGATTTTAAGATTCAGAAAAGATTTCTGAAAGTTTGCCGAAATTACGATATCCAATCAGAAACCTGACGTCTATAGCGGATGTGATCTTGCTTACTGTTGGGCTTTTTAGATCTGAGGGTTTGTCGTAAGGTCACGCTGCAATCAAGTAGAGCAAGTGCTAAGTAAAGTGTTTTGCTCAAGGAAAAAAGCTATATCGAGGAGCCATGCTATTCATCTTAAAGGCTGATAGACTTGATTACCTTTGCAAACCGGGCCTTCAGCGGGAAAACTTATCCTGACCAGGTCCAAAGAATGAAAAAAGATCATATTAAACGCATGCAAAAGAAACTGTTAATGTCAAAATTATAGCATGTCTTGCTCTGTAATGTTGATACAGATTCACGAATCTAAATTCATTATGCGCAAGCACTAATTTATGTACTTCCAACTGAAAAATTTATTTTTAGGGACACGGGGGGACGGGGGGGGGGGGGACTTTTACTGTATTTACCGCAGAGGTATACATTCCAAATAGAGCCGGCGAAAACTGTAACCCGGGAATATACTTGATGAATTTGTGTGTTTTCCATTGCCGATCACTTGAGTTGTAAAATTTTAAAATCCAGCAGAATGTTTTACGTAGTTTCCTGATAAAATGTCTGTTAACAACAAAAGATCTTGAATGTTTTCTATCTATGTATAATATGTATACACTAGCTGTTCTAACTACTGGAGATTATCACGGCTTAGCAATTTATCCCTCTTTTCAAGTTGAATTATCAAATTAGATAGCGTAAATAAAGAGCAGATGTACTGCAAATAGTTTATAGAATGGAAAACGTGCTCGCTGGACTATACAACTTCCCCTCGGCCCTGGGAATGGAATGTATATTGGGTTGAGTGGGAATGGTGGGTGTCCAGAAATGAAGAGTAATCAAGAAATCCTGATTCAGGAATATGGTTGGGAACAGCAAGGGAAGAGGGAAGGGGGTATATGTGTAAAGGGTGGTGCATCAACTAAAACTATAGTTCCCTTGGGCAGTTTATCAACATTTACCGTTTTTTAAATTACTATTAATGAAAAGTACGTTTGGCTGTGAGAATATAGAAATGTATGGAGGCAGCTGTTAATTGAGAGTTTATCTACACGTAGTTTACTTCTGTTTGGCTTGAAGGTGTTAAAGTAACCAGAAGCCTCTCAGTACTGATATCAAGCAATAGAGAGCAGAGTGTTATCGTACGATAAGAAAGAGAAAAAAACTGAGAATGATTATAACCTTTAACAGAATCAGTGTTGTTCTTTTAACATCTCAAAAAACATACAATGATTGACCTCTAACTTTCAAGGCCGTTCGAAAAAATCCTTGAATTACTTAAATACGTGTAAACTGTACTGACGAAAAACGATTGTCAACTTTTTGAAATATTTTCCACGCGTACCAATATGCGCTACCTCTCGGGTTCAGTGCAACGGTTCCGCATAATCCTGCATTTATTTAGAGGGCTTATTGGATAAACTACAGAGAAAGCAGTTGAACAGTAATAGTATAGTAACCACATGAAATAAAAGCTCTTTGAAACAATCTGGGTCATGGACAGACCCGTCGCCAGCCTCCCTATTTGGAATGGGCTCTCCTTTCATCTGGCCACAAGACACGTTTTCATTACCGGCTCCCTCCATTTCCATGTCTCACTGGCAATAAAACTGTAAACGCTGCTTCGAAGTCGTCTTTGGGACGATACCACCCTGCTAACAGATTCGATCTTTTACTCGCACGGCCAACGCAAAAGATAGACTGCCTGAATCGTGTCTTTTTCTGTTGGTTAAGTCCAAGGTTACGCTACAATCAAACAGGATTTCACCGGTTTCACGACATAGTGGGCTCGTAACATGTTAGCGGTCATACCCAAGCGCAACAGCACAAAATATGAAACCGACTTAACAGCTGTTTTACTAAGATTTGTAAGTAACTCGACAAAAAATGGGCAGAATTTCGACAGTCATTTTTGGGTAAATAGAAGGTCTGGGATACGATACAGAATTTTTACTCTTTTTAGCCACAATTTCATACCAATGATGAACAATAGTTCATCGACAGCTTGCATGTTTTTGGTAGTGCTTTTAATATTTCTTGCTGTTGTTGGTTTAGCTTTACAGGGAGGTACCAAAAGGTTCTTTTACCGTACAACCTATACAGGTCGGCGAAATGACTCAAAGCTACTCGACTCGTAAGAAGTACTAGTTCTTAGTTCGTTTAGAAGAGAATTGAATAAGTTTTTAATAGTTTTTAGAGTAGCTTGTGTCTTTAAACTCTTAGCCTTTTAATCTAGTTTTATCGTGTAAATGTTGCATTTTTAAACTTTTTTTTTAGAGGACCTTCCTGAAAATCACTTTTAGTGACGGAAGACTCCTCTTAAAAGATACATTTTATTATTATTATTATTATTATTATTGTTATTATCATTATTATTATTATTATTATTATTATTATTATTATTATTATTATTATTATTATTATTATTAGTTCTGTATTGGATGTTCTTTGATTTCAGTGTTGATATCCCATAATCTTAATCTTTTTCGGCTTCTCTTGGTTTAACTGGCGGTTTTCCGAACTACAGTTCCAAACATCCACTAAAAAGGGCCGGCAGGGTATATCCCAACTTGTTATCAGAACTACAGCAGAATACAAGTGCGCGCTACAGAACTAACTATGCTAAGTTTTACAAGCGATATCACAAATCCAGTCACTGATTGGCTCGAAGCAATGATCAATCAAAACAACACTGTTCACCTGACTATTGTATCAGCTTCGAGCAGCTGAACACACACCAGCGTATCTAAGGGAAATGAGGAATTTTATGCAGATCATAGGGCAAAAGAACACCGCCTCCGATTCATACTCAAAAAAGTTAGATATGTGTTACATGTCACTAATATACTTCAACTCGTAGTATTTTATTTCCAGATTGATATAAGCGTCAGTTGCAAACACAAGCTCGTATCAAAACGCTGTCGTTGATGGCCATAGAAACTAGTATAGCAACCATACGAAAGTGGATGACAAAAACAGATTGATGCAAAACCAAAACTGAAACTTTTGACAACAACTTCAGACAGTAAAAATTTGCCAAGGTACAAATCGACGGGTTGTCCAAGAATTTCACTGCCTCCACAACCGTATAAAAATTCGTAGAAAGTATTTTATCAAAAGCAACTACCAACAAACTGTCGAAATAGGTTACTGTAACAGTTTATTCTACTTTCCTAAAACCGAAATTGTTAAGCTGCAACGTTTTCAAAATATTTGTACTTTAATACGAACTACCTTCGTTGAGTCCGACAAAATCGACTGCTATTGCTGACGTGAGATCAAGTGGCCGTGAGCACATTCGACTGGCCTGCCAGCCACAATCCCCCACCCCTCACACTTTTAATGTTAAAACATTTGGTCCCCAGACGGTATTGTGTACTACGGGATGCTGGAAAAAGATGCAGGATTCGTAGGCAACCTGGAATTTGGGGATTTTTCTTTCAAGGCCTCGGATTCCTTGAAAACGGAGGTTTTTCATAGGAACCTGGAAATATCCTTAAATAATTTCTACTTTCGACACAATTCATCCGATTGGCATGATATTTGGTACATATAATAAGCTTCCTTTGTACTTTGAATTAGCGAGACCACGTGGTGTTTAATTGGTTTCCATGGCAACCAGAGTTACATAAATGACGTCACAAGTGGCCGCCATCTTGGATT
>JAOEJI010335321.1:0-10960 GCA_025448255.1 Umimayanthus chanpuru | reverse complement strand
CCCCCCGTTTATTTTGACCCCTGTAGATCGTATAGAACGAGCGTTTCTGTCTTGTTTCATAGGAACTGGGTGGTATAGAGTTCTTTCTGATTGGTGCTGTGGCTAAAGCTGTTGCAACTATATTAACATATCCACTGCAAGTTGCTCAGTGCCGCCAGCGGGTAAGTTGTCTTTTGATTGATGTGTAGACTGCATTATTTCGATTGTACAAATCTGATGGGAATTAAGCTGTAATTATTATTGTCGCCACTCATTTTGTGCTGCATTTCCAAACACCAGGTTGGACAATAGAAATTTTTAGTTGCATTTTGTCTTTTCATATAATAGTATTTAATGTCAGCGTTTTCAGCAATGACTTCTAAGTCGTATTCTGTGTTCCTAAGTTTAGTTTAATATTGTCATATTTTCATCCTAAACTTTTAGGGTATAACTTTACACAATAAACTGTATGTACATGCAACTGTTTTGCACACAAACAGCTTAACCACTATTGTACACAAGTGTAGTGAACGGTTTCTTTCTATTTAAACAACAGTCTGGACATCACAATCACTCCAAAGACAATTCAGATATATTTACCATGTTGGCTAAAATTCTAAGGTAAGTGTATCTGCATATACTGTCACGAAAAATCTCCTAAGTTAACGGCACAAGTTCAAGTCGCGTTTAGGTTTGCACACACATTTTTTGATAATAAAGTTGTAGCTTCTTATGTGCTTTCTCGCCATTTATCAGTTTTACTACGATTTTGTGTAATTTGTAACTATTGATTATAGGTGTTAAAATTAAATGGCGAAAATAAACTCGAAACTTGAAGTAGAAACACACAGTAGTCTGAATTTTAAGATATTTCTCAGTTGTCAAACTTCAACTGAATTACAGAGTTTCTTTGGGATATATAATCCCACCTGTCGTAATATAGTATTTTGTATTTACCCTTTACAAGCAAACTACTTACTAATAGTTTAATTCCCATTAAATGGAGAAAACATGCAAGAACAACAAACAAGTTTGTTTCACAAACATAACAATGATTATAGCAAACTCAACTGCATTTAAGTTTGTTACTATAGAGGCGTAAACCAAACCCTTTTTCATACACTGATATACAGCCGTTTACAGCCGCCATTGAAAAATTAAGAGAAATTTGTGGGGTAGGGGATGGATGGGGAAAAATGGGAAAATGAAATAACAAGTTTAATTCCGTGAGTCGCCCCATTTTCCCCCTGAGTGCGTGGAAGAGGCGAATGAGTACAGTGTGTGTATATATACAGTATGAAACTGAAAGTGCATTTGAGATATTTTGTGTAGCTATCGCAGTATATAGTGAAAAGATGCATTTTAGGTAGATCTGTGTAGTTCTTGCGGTAAAGTGAGAGACTGATGAATCATTCAAGCAGGTACCCGAATCTTGACCAGTCGATCTGTTGTTCTTGCAGAGATGAAGGTGTCCACGGCATGTTCAGAGGTCTGGAAGCCAAACTGCTCCAAACTGTTATGACCGCAGCATTGATGTTCATGACATATGAAAAGATCGCTTCTTTCCTCTTCTTTCTCGCAAAATCAAAACGAAGATAGCATTTTGCCTCCCTGGTTGAGCAATATTACAGAGAATGAAAAACATTACTGAAGACAAATTATTTAAAACACAAGCTGGCCGTCACTCCACTAATTTAATTTAGAAAGTTTAGAAAGATTATCTAAAATACAGCACTGGCTGCCGTGTTGAGGAAAACTATATCCCTTTGCTATCCATTAGTACTTGTGGCGAGGGATCATAACCACGTCGAACAGATAATTTATGAAACTATCACTTACATGTAATTTGTTTTATCAAGAAAAACTATACGTAATATGGTTGATAGCGTATTCGCGATCCACATCATAACAACATCCAGATAGAAATATCTCCACAGAACTGCAAGCCCTGCATATGTACTAAATGGATATAGCTGCCACTGGTTTTCCACAGCAATCAACTAAAGAACCTCACCGTTTAGTCGGTTATTACAATTAATGAAGCCATTGTAACACGTTAGAATATTTCAGTTGAATGGCACTCGGTGTGAATTGGTGTTGCTTTCTGATTCAGTAGACGTTTTCGCGATGCATCATGGGTAATCAGGACAAAATTACAGTGATTGAGTGAGCAAAAAGAGGTTTTTCAACGATTTCTCCCGAAGTTTTCACTTTTAAACTATAGACTTCTCGTGGAGTAAAAGTAAGTTTGTTTTCTAGGGGTGGGCTGATAACTGAATAACTCGCAAATTAGAGGAGAACTGACTAAATTTAGTAGTAAATCTATTGTTTGCTAACGGGTGAAGTACTCGCAAACTATTAGCATACAACAGATTTACGATTAAATTTGGCAAGTTTTCGTCTTATTTGTGACCAATTACGCCAATTATCAGCCTATCCCTACAAAACATACTTACTTCTACTCTACGAAAAGTCTAGAGTTTGAAGTTGAAAAATTCGGGAGAAATGGTCGAAAAACATTATTTTCCTCACTCATTCACTGTAATTTTTGTCCTGATTACCCATGATGCATCGTCAAGCGCGAAAATGTCTATTGTTACAGGAAATCCCTGAAAAGTCCTGGAATTTTCTTTTCTTTCTTGCACTCCTGGAATACTCCTGAAATTTTAGATTGATCCCTTTATAACTGGAATAAAATTACGGAACTTTTAAGATCACGTATTTTCTCATTTAAAGTTTTGATGTTTATTAGAACCATTAACTTTTTGATGACTATGACCGACCGAAACCTTTGGCTATCTAATGTGATTTCAAAAGAATCCTGGATAAAAATTGTGACAGTATTCCAGGAATGTCCTGATTTTCGAAGCTACGAGGTGTACAAACCCTTTTATTAAAATAGTTTGAAATGTGACTGGTTCGCCGTTCGTGCACGTGTGTGTTGGGATGACGGACCCGCAGCGCGAGTCACGAATGTCGATGTTGTCACTAGCACCTTGACCTCTAATATTGCAAAAACGTTTCAATATAGAACTGAGTAAAAAACTTTCTAAATTTAAGTTTTTGTCCACGTGGTTTTCCAGTTTTTGTTTATGTGCGCTTACTACAAAGATTTGCAATTCTGCTATTTTCTACAATCCCTCGTACCGTTGTTTGCCAATATTGCACAACTTTCTAGGATATAACACCATGTCGCGTGTACGTGGAATAGAAGGAAACCTTAGACAAAAATTTGAAATAAGAAAATAACTTGGGATGCATAACCTGCTAACTAGTCGGCTTCCCCATTCCACGATTGCTTCCATCTTTAAGATGGTCTGCCACATCTGCCCTCTACCTAACTATACCCATCTTTCTATCCGGCAACCATCCATCCATCCATAAAATCAAAAGAAATGCAAGACATTAAAAATTGATGCATCTTTTTCAATTACTGTCGACCCTTTTAGGTATCCCAAAACTTCCCAACGGAACGATATCTAGTGTTCTGTTGTCATGCACTCATTCAATAACAACAACAACCATTTAATAGTAACGAAACTTTAAAACAATATTAAAATACAGGAGTTAAAATAGTCTTGTAAAAAAGGTTCTTAACTTCTATGCAGCATGCATTTCTTTAAAATTCTGCGTACTTTATTTTACAGATTATGTTATATAAATGTGATAAAAGTTTACAAATCCGCTAAGCCTAAGGATAAATGACATAAGCAGTAACTACCGCTTCACAACTATATTTTTAGGAAACATTAATGCCGTAGAATGGAAATGAATTGAAACAAATATAACACTTTTGCTTCGTTACCTACGAGAAGACGATAGCTAATTTTCCCATAGTTTCGATAGTTGAAACTAAACACCATTACTTTGACAGAAGATTTCGGAAAGCTTTGCCATTGAAAAATTCCAATTTCCACAGAAAGTGTTTTAATTTGAAAATATAGTAGGCAGTCAGGATAATATTGATGTACAAAAGAAACATTTCAATGTTTAGATGTTTTATATACTAAATAAAGATAGTACAAACCAATAGTAACTAGAAAAGTTTAAACAGTTAAAAGCATTATTTTTTACTTTTACAATAGTTCTAGAATTTATCAGTTTTTGCTCTTGTTCAATAAGCTGCTTGATTACTATTTTAATTTGAGCTTCATTACTGATTTTCCCTCAAACTTTCTTTTTAACTGCTTCTCAATGACGAATTACCATAATTCGTCCTTTCGTAATAAAACTGATGTTTTCAGTGATGATGATGAAGTACTGTTAAATAAAGTTCTTCATTTTTGTAAATGATTTGTTATTAAGCTAAAGAGCTTTTTAAAGTTTGCTACGGAAGCATGAGTGCACGAACAAAGCCAGGTCCCCAGGCCAGGCGCCCTTTTCCCGCGCAAAAGATTATGGGGGAGAGGGGTAGCTCGCCCCAGTCTTCTGAACTGTAACGCGGTCGAAGAAAAACGGAGACGACAGGGGACCTGGCTACACGAACAGAGGCAAGTGTCGAGTAGTGTTGAGTTGTTAGTTTATTGTGGTACAATTGCCAGTTCTATTAGATCACCGCAAGGAGGATTGGGTCTGTCTGTAAACTTGCGACAACAGCAAAAGAAAATTTGCTTGATTCCCTGGCGATAGGACGAACAGAACATAAAATATATGATAGGATTGATGGCGTGAAACATTTTGGGAAAAGGATATACAATACAAAATACTTTCTGCAAAATACACTGGTTTGAGAAGAGCGAGAAGTGATAAATGACAAACACAACTTTATAGATGCCCCAAGTTAGTAAAAATACTGCAGTTACAGTTATAAACATTTTTGTTAAACGGATGTTTTGTTTTCTTCTTCTTATGACTTCGAATTCTGAATGAGGCATCTTTTGTCTTACTAACTTCAAAACAATAAAGGGATACAGGATTAACATCAAAAGAAAAGGGAGGGGGAAAAAAAGGACTACGTGGGTAATGGTCCAAATCAAAGAATGCTGTTTGCTCATGTTAAAATAACAACTGCTGTTTTCTGTACTGTATGAATAGTACTGAAGAAATGGAAAAAGTACTGCAATGGGTATGAGCCAGGTACTTAGCAGTAACACAATCCGAGCTCTTGGACGTTCTAGTCTGGCTCTCATTGGGAATGCTACGGCATAGAATCGGTGAGCTGTAATAACTACAAGGCTTGTCATCGACACCCCATAGGAAAGATTGGTAAGGAAATGAAGCATTCTGCACAATATGGTAAAGGAAGTTTGTGGTAGAGCAGGAGCGTCCTTTCGATAAAGCAAAGTAATTCGCAATGTATCCAAGGCAGGTACAAACACATCTGAGATGGCCATGTTAACTATAAAATAGTTTGTGGTTGTTCTCATTGTCTTGGTTTTGTAAACAATCAAGATGACCAAAAAATTTCCAGCAAAGGAGGCAACACTGCACACTATGCTCGAATAAAGCCAATACCCAAGAAACATATTCCAATTAATATTACATCCAATCTCCGTTGTGTTCATTTGGGTGCTATTATTGGCCATCTTTGAATATTCTTCTCGATATCTCTTGAACGAATCTTGAAGTCCAATAGTACGTGTTGGTTCCTTGAATTTCTTAGTTCCTGCGCCGGGGAAGAAAGCGGTAGGGTATCTTAGTTGAAAGAACGACTGTTTTCATTTTTAATGCGTTGCTGATCAAGTCAAAGAAGTGATCGCTCGTGCTAGATTTGGAAACATGTGCAACTATTAAGGTTGACTTTTGAGTTAGCTTGAACTTAATTTATTTACCTAACTAGTTTGCATTTTGTTAGAGTAAAAAGCAACTTTGGTAGTTAAAATGCTTCGACCGCGTAGCACTGGTCTTTTTATGTCTTTTGAGCATTGTCTTCGTGCTTTTCAAAATCAAATGTCAACCTCTTAAAATACCTGTGCACACCTAGTTCAAGGAAGGTTGCTTTCTAAAACTATAAGACAAAACACATGACTCATCGCTATGCCATGTGAGCAAAAACTGCTGATGAGCAGGCCATTGTTCACACTCCAAATGGTTTCTCATATTGTCAGTAAGAATCATATTTTATTAAAGTATTTGAAAAGCAACCGTCTCGAATTAAGTGTACGTATGTATATCGCTATTTAGGTGTGTACGCATGTATACAGCTATTTACAAAAGGTTGCCTCGTGGAGTTGTGCATTAGTGCATACCCAGACCGAAAAGAAATATGGGTATTCAAAAATTTAATAAATAATACACTAGAATGCAAATCTCTGCATTGAAATTGTCGTTTGCCTTTATTTAAGTTTTCTAATGCAGAAACCTCTAACCGAGAGCAAATTTCCTTCGTTTCTGACAACCTTAGTTCCTTTCGATCTGGGTATTTTTGAAACAACTATATAACAACGAATACATTGATGAGAGTAAAAGAGCCTGGGGCTAGTTGGAAAATATCTTACGTCTGACATTATTGCATAGGATTACCTAATAATTAAGGTTTGACGTTGTTACAAAGGATCTGCTATGTTATAACGTCCGGCATTGTTGCAAAGGATTTGCTAATTTTTAACATCTGACACTGTTCTATAGGATTTGCTAATTTGTTTTACATCTCACATTGTTGCAAAGGATTACCTATTGTTTAACGTCTGACGTTGTTACAAAATATTTCTTAATGTAACAAAGTCTGACGTTGATGCAATGGATCTCCCAATATTGAACGTTTGACGTTGTTGCATATGATTTCCTAATGTTGTAACATGGGATTCCACATTTTTAACTTCTGACGTTGTTGCGCAGGATTCCCTAATGTTCAACGTCTGATGTTGTTGCGTAGGATTCCCTGATGTTCAACGTCTGTAGGATTCCCTAATATTCAATGTCTGACGATGTTGCATAGGATTACCCAATGTTTAACTTCTGATCGACATTGTTGCACAGGATTCCCTAATGTTCAACGTCTGACGTTGTTGCGTAAGTTTCTAATGTTCAACGTCTGACGTTGTTGGCTAGGATTCCCAAATGTTCAACGTTTGATGTTTTTGCACAAGCTTCCTTAATGTTCAACATCTGATGTTGTTTCGTAGGATTCCCTAAATGTTCAACGTCTGACGTTGTTGCATAGGATTTCCCAATGCTTTATTTCTGACGTTGTTCATAGGATTCCCTAATGTTCAACGCCTGAAGTTATTGAACAGGATTCCCTAATGTTCAACGTCTGACATTTTTGCATAGGATTCGTATGTATAATGTCTGGCGTTACACTAACATCCGATGTATAGCATTTCTACAATTGGGCCCTGGAACTATCGGGGATGGACACAAGCCTTGAATAAGAACGAATAACGGCTGATCTGTAAATATTAAACGGTCAATCTGCAAGCCCAAAAAGCGAACCATGACATCTACCAAAATTCCGCAGACATTATGGAGACAGTAATCACAAAAATTTGTCTTCAAAGTCTTCGCACTTATGAACAAGAACACAAGAACAGTGCAAATGAATGAAGCCCATACCCAAGAATACACTCTTAACTTATTGCCTCCCTGAGGTGCGGTGAGCAATGACGTCTTTGTCTTAACTTTTATCCAATTTTATTAAGAAAAACGTTGTAAATGTGCCAGGTAACTGTAAGAGTGGGTTTCGCGAGAGTCTATAGTCACTACAGGCACCTCGTCCAGTCATACGTTGAAAAATAATTATGTGGAATCGACTTACCGTTAGATATTCTTTCTATGCTTCAGTTGAGATATCTGTAGAGTTCACAAAGAAGAATGAATGAAACTGTCTGACTGTGGCGTATTTTTGTCCGTACGTGAAAGTTATGGGAAAATTGCACCTGTTTCCAAGTCTTTTCCATGAGAGGAAGATACGTGTTGTTGTGCACATTTTGTGGAACGCCTGCACAAATTATAGGATTCCATGAATTATTTACTGCAGTGGAGTGCTACGTATTTGTACGGGAAAAACGCAACTGAAGACTTCCTGTTGTTGTAAAATATTTGGGAGTTATTGACATCACTAAGTAAGAACTACTGTTCAGCAAAAAACATCAAACATTGCCTGTCGTCAGGAGCCAGCTTCGGGCCAAACTTTGAAATCCATGGAACAAATTCAAATCATATTTTAAAAGGTAAAGTATTACTGTGAGATTCATTAACAATTCCCTTCTATCCTGCTCTATAGAGTAACGTTTTTTTTACAGAGAAATATGGTATATCGTGAAGAGCAGCTGATTTCGGAAGAAAATATAAACTTGAAGACGTGGGAAGCTTCCTTTAATACATCCTGCCCACTTAAGGGTTGGATAAATACACACCACTCTAATTTTAAATAATAAATTTTGGTGTAGAAGAAACAAAATTAATATTATCTTTTTCGGTACTTGTTGTGTCTCTTTTTTTGTTTCATTTGCTTATTCGATTATATTTTTTTGCAGTTGGTAAATGTAGCTGATTAATTTTGTCCATAAACAATTAATTTACGTAATTTTACCAGCTAGACTGGTTTTATTGGTCTTCCTTTTGTGATCATGAGTGGAAATGTATTTATAATTTAATTTTCATTGAATGTATTAAAGCAAATTAAAAACATCCTTGATCGTACGTTCGACTCAAAAGAAAAATTAACATCATTTTCACCCCATTTCGTGAAACACTGCTGGTGGTGGCATACGAAAACTAAAGTTAATTCTAAGTTTTTTATTGAAAACATTTTCGGGTATCTGTGATATTCCACACTTCCCGTGGAAATATTTTATTAACTATGATTATCCTCCAAGAAGTAAATGCATACAGTTTACACCGAGTTGTCATCATTTTGTAACATCAATCATGTTGGCAGAGTTTTTCCTGTCATAGTACACGCCCCAGATGCGTCATTATGTCAAGAATGAATAGAAAGGGAAGTCTCTGTATAAACTAATTTCTTATTACAGCTACACTCTTCCACCAGCTGAAATGCTCGTTTCTACCTCGGATAAAAGAGTCAAAGTAAACGTGATTGCGTAGTAAGGATCGACCTTTTAGTTTCGTAGGGAGGGACGGAATAGGGGGTGTAGGGTATTGGAGAAAATTCGGGAAAAAATGCACGTTTTAGTACGGAAGGAAAAAAGCAAAATAGAAGATTGCCACTGAGACCTATTACTAGTCGGACTGGAGCTGATGTAAACAAATATATTAACTAAACTAGGAGAGGATATGACTTCAGATCAGTTTAATGATTTTTTAGAAGCTGCATAGCATTGAAAAACTATTAAATAGCTTTCGTTCTGTGGAAAACAGGATGAACGACTTAATTTTGTGAGAGTATTATCCGCTAGTGGTGACCCGTTAGTTTCCATAATGGCCCCAGTCTAAACTACAGTAAAATCACACATGAAAATAGGAAAAAATACAAACTATACTAACATTTGTTAATAAAAATCATGATCAAGCACGAGAGGCGCTAAAGTGTTCTTGAGTGGCATATATTTACTAGTAAACCAAAGTTCTTTGATTCCAGCTCAGTCATTCCAGTCGTAGTGACTGTTTAGAAAAGGCCTTACAACCCAACTTGATCTAAAGGCAGGGATTACACAACATGGGTCTCGGCGGAAGATCTAGTCTATAAATATGAAGCAAGAAAGGGATCTCATGCAGAAAACAAAGCGTCTCATGGACGAATCGAAGGACAAACCATTTATAGAGTGCCAGCCGGTCTGAATAATCCTGTTGGCAGACGTCCTGCCGCATTAAAGTCGCGCTTGCCGTGGCTGTGGTAGATATAGCCATTTCAGTGTGAATTGCAAATAATATCGTCAGGAGTCAGTGTTAAGGCTGATTAGGGCTCGAGCTGCCAAAATTGCTGAGGTTCACGGTCAGGACTACGTAAAGATTAGGGTTAAAACTGCGAACTTTTAACTGCAAACTAATATCAAGTTTTTATCTGCGTTAAAAATGACGTGATCGAGGTAAATTAGTGAAAAGAATTGAGACAACTGTCGGAAAACGAAACAGAATACAGCAGGATTACGCTTCCCGAACTGAAAAGTAAAACACTGAACAAACTAATGAAAAACCGAATCAGTGTTTCTCAATGTTTCATTAGACGTCAAAGTGAGCGGTACTTTAAAGCCTGGTTTCCATATGATCGTTGGGAATCGCTGGGGATCGCTGGATCGTTGGATCGCAGAAATATTTTTTTGGATCGCTGAAGATCGCTGTGGATCGCTGACAATCTCTTGGGATCGTTGGATCGTTTAAAATTTTTGGATCGCTGAGGATCGCTAAGGATCGCTGAGGATCACTGGTGCGTTTCCATTAGTTTTTCAGTTGCTGGCGATCGCTGATGATCGTTTTGGATCGTTGGCGATCGCTGGAATAGAACCGAGTTCTATTCCAGCGATCTTCAACGATTCAGTCTTTCACGATCGTTGAGGATCGCTGGCGGTATTTCTAAAATTGGCATCTGGTTTCCATATGATCGTTCACGATCGTTTCAAAAATGTAGCGATCCTAAACGATCATATGGAAACCAGGCTTTCGATCCTCAACGATCGTGAAAGACTCAATCGTTGAAGATCGCTGGAATCGCCAACGATCCAAAACGATCATCAACGATCGCCAGCAACTGAAAAGCTAAAATGGAAACGCACCAGCGATCCTCGGCGATCCTTAGCGATCCTCAGCGATCCAAAAAATTTTCTGCGATCCAACGATCCCAAGAGAATGTCAACGATCCATAGCGATCCAAAGAAATTTTCTGCGATCCAACGATCCAGCGATCCCGAACGATCCTCAACGATCATATGGAAACCAGGCTTACACGAACTGCAAGAGTTAGCTTGAATGAAGTCAAACAGAAAGCAGTTTTTAGTCCGTCTCTGACATGCTATACAGATACAGTAGACCACTTCCTATTACTTACTGAACTCGCTACATACATACCCGGGGTAGGCAATCGAACATAATCGAACACATTTATAATCGAACTTAATCGAACGTAATCGAACAAAATCGAACG
>JAOEJI010335210.1:0-10960 GCA_025448255.1 Umimayanthus chanpuru | reverse complement strand
TTTAAATAGTTGGTAATAAATTTATGCAGATCGAAAAGTTAAGTTTTGCCATTGGTTGAAATTAGTAGCATCTAATTAGTCGAAAATATGTTTAAAATTAAGCGAATGAAAATCGTTCATTGATTCCGTTGGGAATTTCGTGTTTTTCACATGGTTTTCATAGGGTTGTCACATGGTTTTCATAGGATTATCACTAGTTTTCGTAGGGTTTGCATATGGTTTTCGTAGTGTTGTTCACATGGTTTTTGTAGGGTTTTCATATGGTTTTTATAGTGTTTTCACACAGTTTCGATATGGTTTTCATAGTGTCTTCACACGGTTTTCGTAGGTTTTTCATATAGTTTTCGTAGGGTTTTCGTAGGGTTTTCACACTGTTTTCATAGGGTTTTTCGCATGGTTTTCGTATGATTTACACATGGTTTTCTTAACTCTATTTTTCTCTTTTGTGTCTGTGTATTTGATTGTTTATTAACAGTAAAATAACTGACTTGGCCTACGTCTTCTGGCACAATTAGCTTTTGGTTGATCCAAGCGACCCCCTGAAGACATGATTAACACCATGTAACTAAAAGACTCCATGTTTCGAAAATTGAAAACGTTTTGCGCTTGAGTATTTCCTTATTAGCCTTTGTGCTCAATAGTTAAAAATATCTACCTTATGCTCGTTTATCGTTGCAGAGATTTCAAATCGCTTGATCCCCGGAATGTTCAAGAAAACAACAAGATGGTTAGTATTCCTTATCGCAATCAACGTTGCGAACATGATTTTGTTGTGCCACTTACGTTACATTCACTGACGTAGCTACTTTTTACCAGTGAGAGTTGTGAATGATTTGGCTTGTATTGAGTGACAACCATTTGTATACGAGTACCATAATTTTACGAGTCATGACTCAATAAAAAAGGGTTAAGGTGATTGGGTTAAGTTTGGGAATAGGTTTTGGGCTTGGAAGGGACCCACAGTGTAAAACATGACTTATGTTAGGACTTAGTCTTGGATTTACTTAGGGTACTGTTCATGTACAAACGCTTGTTTTGTCCAGTAAATTTGCTTTGTCATTTAACTTGTATCAGTGTTAGACAATTGAGCGAAATAGACAGGACCAAAACGACAACAGGGAAAGAACTCGGCTTTTGTTCTATTTGACTGTCATTTGCTCTTCACGTTTATCTTCGTTGAACTTTTTCCATTAATAAGATGATCATTGGTTTAACAGGTTGTGAGTGTAAATGAAGTGTTATGGGGATTTGAAGAAACATGTCAATCAAACTTCATTAAAGAACGGATCATGTTAACTTTTGTTGTTCGTTCCTATATTCCGCACGTTTCAGCTGTGTGGACTCTCAACTGAATTATTTTAGAAATCCAATTGACAGAGGAAACCATCCATTTCTGTTGGTTTGAATATTCTCCATAGTATATAATTGTGTCAGTCAGACCTGAGCTACTAGCCACGATCGTTCTTTTAAATAAACTCAGTTCTTCATCTGTCTTTTTGAAAATCGTTTACATTCAATTGTTCTGATGCGAAGGTTCAACTGTTTTCTCATGCAGGTATTTGAAGAATTTGACAGATTAGGAATTCCACGATTACTGGATCCAACAACGCTGGCATTGACTTCCAAACCTGACAAGCTATCCGTCATGACTTACCTCTTTCAAATAAGAACTTACTTCACAACTCCGAAAGCTCCTTCACTCTTAAACTTGCGAGTCGGGAGCATGTCTTACCTTCCAGCCATCAGAGAGGTAAGAGCAAGAGCGGAGCAGCTTAGTCCTACTTCCAAAGGGCCGGATGGGTACAACCCGTTTTCTGGTGACGAGGAGGAGGAAGATCCTCCACCGCCCCTTAAGACTTCTACTCCTGAAAGTAAATCCAACAATTCGAAGACAGACAAAGGTGGTAACCCTTTTGAAGAAGAGGAAGACGTACCATTATCTCCTAGAACTGATTCAAAAAATGTAAGAGATACTAGTGTAAGTTCAATTGTAATTGATAAACATTCAAGCAACAGTGGTAAAGCTTCCACTGTAAGTGATAATAGTGTTAATAATTCAGTTAATGTTAAGAAATCTTATAACCCGTTTGAAGATGACGAAGAGGAGGACATGGAAATTGCTAGTGCAAGTAATGCTGAGAAATCCTCAGTTAGAAATCCACCCGAGGGTTATAATCCGTTTGATGATGTTGACGATGAAGAAGAAATAGAAACGAAATCCCAAAAAACAGATATTTCGGTGTCTTCTAAAGAAAAATCGGCATATGGTTATAATCCGTTTGACGACGATGAAGATGAAAATACTGTAGACGAAACTGCTAAATCGGCAAAGAGAAAAGACAGTTACAACGCGTATAATCCTTTTGATGACGACGAGGAAGAAGAATTAGACGCACAACCAAAAGCAAGTACAAATGAGGTTAAACAAAGCTCGAAAGAAACTGCCTACAATCCGTTTGATGATGAGAGTGACGATGAACAGAATGTTGATAGTGTTGGTTCCGTGAAGCCACCTCCAAAACCTCCTCGAATAGGGCTTTACAAAGTAGATGAGACTGGTAAGTTTAGGCCACGCTCTATAGTATCTGATAAAGGTTTAGTAGGAGTAGATTCTGGTGACGAACGTGTCAAAATTGACGATTCAAAGGAGAAAACCACAGACACAACGAATAGTCATACTTCAGTATCTGAAACAAAAACGACTCGAGCAAAGATCGAGGAAAAGGAACAGGAAACCAGATCAGAAGGTTCAGGATCAGAAGGTTTAGGGTCAAAGACTGAGCTACCACCTGATAGCCGGAACAAAGACTCACGTCATGCCGAGGGTGAGACGGCGGATTCCGCAGCAAACGATGTGGAGGGGAAGGAAGACTCCCCATCCACAACAGAGGTAAGTTAAGTTACTGTGGCTATTTATTTTGCACTGGAAGACTATTTCTGAAAAATAAGTTTTTTTCTGTGTTGGTGAGTAAGCTCAATATGGGTTTTAATAAACAAAGGTTAATATGATATATTTTTCGTTTGCAAGGTTCGGTGTGTAGCTGACGCTTCGAGCGTTATCCCTTCGTCGAAGCAGACTCTGTCTCTGTCTGCTCTGACGAAGGGCTAACGCTCGAAACGTCAGCTATACCCCAAATCTCACGAGCAAAAATATACCATGCCAACTCTTATTGATCAAAATCCGTATTTATTTTGCACTTTGCTTTAGTAAATTGAATAAAAAGCTGGATGAGTAAGGGGGCGAGGATGGAAGAAGGGGCGTGAGTCGGAGTGTTTTGAAATTTAGCAGATAAAAACTGTGACCCACCGTCTCAATTGAGTCCATCCGTCTCATTTAAGTCCATAATCAGCTAAACTACCGTTAAGTTAAACGACGGATCCACTTTCTTATGGGTTGTAGAAGTTGACAGAAACTGTGTGACAATTATAGTCCGTTGATTAATGGAAAAGAAAGATGAATGTTAATCAGGTCTTAGAAATGACTAAACAATTGGAGTTGGGTTTTTAGATGACGGTTAGTTTTGTTGTAGGGTTTAAATGCGACAGGAAGTGAGCCAGCTGTGCAGGCCGTTACAAAAGTCAGCGGTCCCTCTGAAGAAGACAGTCCGTGGGTGATGAGACGCTCCGACAGTAGTACTGACAGTCTGGTAAGAAATTATTTGTTCATTGTGTTCTGTATTGTAGGTTACGTACGGTAAAGTACAGGCTATTAAGCCTAGAACGTGCTCCACAGGGTTACCCTGGAGATGGGGTGACATACAGAGTGCTGGTACCATAAGATATCTTTCAGTTATTTGCTCCAATCGATTTCTCGCCATAAATGGAATTACAACAAAATGAGTTTGTTCCTCCAAACCCAAACTCCCTCGTCTTGATATGTCCGCGTTTACGATATTTTCTTCAGAATCTGGTAATCTACTTGTGCGTTTGGTCTTGTTAATTCTACTGAGCAAGATAAAGTGGTATTGTTTTTGCAAATTGTGTTATTTTGAAATTGTTTGTGTTAGTATCTTTGTTGCTGTGTAATTAATGGATAGTAACAATACGTTCCGTTGGCCTCGAGCAATAACTTCAAATCGAGGTTATGTTTCGACACTAACTTCGACTTGAAGCTGTTCCAGGTTGTTTGCGGGCTGGGATTGGCGTCCAGTCCTAAATTCAGGTTTTCACTAACATTGTCACATCTTCCGACCATTGAACCTCAGAAACGTCGCCGCCCCAATCCGGACGGGTCATCTTCCCTTTCCCGATCCAGGCCTTCCTCCACGACGCGACCACCACCTCTCATACCAACATTTCAGGAGTGGAAGACAGCGGGGCCTGGTGCAGACAAAGAGTCGCCCGAGTCCACTCAGAAGGAGGATATCAAGGTTGTTGCCCGGCGGGTGCTGATGGAAGCCCGTAAGAAGGCTGGTGCCAGTGATTTGCTACCGCGAGAACGTGTCGAAGGTTTGGGTTGTTCCGTATACTACTTGAGAACTACTTGAATGTATTGTTGACTTTATCGACCTGGGCCTGGTTGTACGAAGAGTGGATAACTTTATTCAGCAGATAAATCCCTACCCAGTGGATAATATTTGCTCGTTGTCCAATCAAAATTAAGAACTTGCCAACTTTAACCACTGGACAGTGATTTATCCGCTGGATAAAGTTGTCCACTCTTCGTACAACCGGGCCCAGTTGTACGGAATGGTCCGTTGTACTGTTTTGTGTTCACCGTCTGTATGCCTGGTGTCGCTTTATCTTGCAAACTAAAATATATTTTAGAAACTTTGTCTAAATGCAGTTTTGACTTGCAGAAATTAATTTACTGACCGCGTTAAACCAAACTTAAACAATCAGTTCTTTTTATCTATCTGGCTGTCTGCTGCTAGTTACCATCATAATTACCCGCGACCAACTTCCATGTGGCCCTTGACGCTCAGTTGGTAGAGCTATGGTGATGACTGACCGTAGATTAGAATCCCATCGGAGTCATAGATTTTTTCTCTTTCTCCGTGTGGGTGCTTATTTCTTTTCGAGGGCCATCGCTCAGAAGGTATCCACTATCATTTGAGATATTTGTACAGCACCTCAACTTATCACATTCAAACCACTATCTATAGATATATGACTGCGGTTGTCTGCCTATCTGTTTACGTGCATGTTAGTGATTTCTGTCTATCTGCGTGCATGTAGATCTGCGTGTGTGTGTGTGTATGTGTGTGTGTGTGTGTGTGTGTGTGTGTGTGTGTGTGTGTGTGTTTCTGTACTGATGTACATGAAAGTCTGTCTGCGGATAAAACCAGTTCAGAATGGATGGTTTCATGACGTGGATGTTCAGTCTCGGTGCCTGCGACCGAATAAATCAAAACGTTTTAGCGTGAACAGGCTCCCTTAAAGGTGGTGCAATTTGAATAGGATGCTAAGCTGTTTGCCAACGTTTTAGTTTTCTCTCACGGGTTCCCTACTCTTGTTCTCTGTGACAGTGGCGGCAGCAGAGAAGCTGGACAAACCAACCGGGAACACTGAGACTGTCCCGGGGACCACCACTAACGAGACTGCGGATGAGACTAAAGATGGGGTCAACTCCAACAAAGCTGGAAAAGAGAGCAAGAGTGCTGAGAACACATTCAAGGTACGCTGTATAGCGCTGTATATATTGGTTTATTTAGCACTACCCAGATTACAATTTGATCACAGTTTGCAAAAAAATTGAACTGAATACGTGCCACCGGTTGGCCTTTAAAGGAGTTTTTGTAATGATTTTGGGCTTGGGTAGTTAAGCACTTCAGTATACTGTTATTGTGAACGCTCTCACAGTACAGCTCCAATCCTTAGTCAAGGATCGTTAGATGTTGTATGAAGGTATTTCATGGTATTGGTGGTTTGACTATTAACCAGGGCCCGGTTGTTCGAAAGTGAGTTAGCGCTAACCAAGGGTTAGATTTTTTTACCCGCGATTGGATTTACCTCATTTAAGACTGATTTTGGTTGTTTTTTCGGGTTTACGTAATTGGGTTTCCTTGAAGTATACTTCAGTTATACCTTAGAAAGACTGGATTTTTTTCTCGATAAAGAAATCTCAGTTTAAAGTTTCGCCTAACTCTGGGTTAAATTTAACCCACGTTCGAACAACCGGGCCCTGAGAGTAGATTCCTTCGAGATAGTTCACGACCCTCCGGAGCAGTAAAACACCTCCGTATACTCTTACCGCCCTTTTGTGCCCGATGGTTGTGTTTTGTAGTAAAGTATGAGACAATATTGTTGTCACTGACATTGTTTCTCGTTTAATCAGAGATCAGATAAATGGAGGTGCATCATGTTTCCCGGTTTTGGGTAACAAAAACAAGATTTATTTTCACACTAACAACAACAACAACAACAACGGCACCAGCAAAGTATTTTATTCACCCAGGATTGTACATTTGTAAATCAAAAGATTAGAGGAGATTTTAAGTGGTTGCTGACTACATGAAATAGCTGTAGGGGGTAGACGGGTCAAGTAGCAAGTCGTTGAAGATTAAACTAAGTTAATTCGGTACAAAAAAGAAGAACAGGCAGAAGAAAAATCATTCAAAATAATACAAGGGCACTAAACAAAAACAGATATAAACGGCATCAGCACTTAGGGTGTGTAGTTCTTCATTTTGATTTCGAAATTTCCATCGTTTGTTTAATCCTTTGTAATGAACGAGCAACTTCAAACACTGCTCGAAATCGTGCTATTTCTAACGGTATCCGGCTTTGGATATTGAAATGTGACAGAGTAAACGAATATGGAAAATTTGTTTTGGTAGCGCAAACGTGTTCATGATAGCATGGAAATTAGGATGGGCAAGAAGTACATAACAAAGATAGTGATGGTGGAACCTTGGGTATTTTTCAGGAAGAACAAGAAAAAAGAAAACAAGAAGAAACTCCAAAGATAATAAAAGAAACGATAGAAAAAGGGGAAAGAAAACGCCCATCGCCTAAAAAGCGTCAAGCACCGGCTCCCCCGGTGAGATCCCCACCCGCACCCCCTGTGGTTCCCCCCGAGAGCAGCGGCAAGGCAACTGTTGGAAGCAGACCGGCCAATCGGAAGCTGCTGGAAGCGAAACCACGGGCGGGGACCCGACAGGTTCCACAGAAAAAGCGACAGGCACCAGCGCCGCCCTCGAGAACCCCACCCCCACCACCTGCGGCAAGCCGGGAGCCACAACCTCCCAGGTCCAAATCGGCTGAACGATCGACTGGGCCCAAAACGTCAAGTCAAGCTGCTAAATCCACAATTCAAGGGAACAGGAAATTTGAACATCGGCCATTAAAGGTCAAACTTTCAAAGGAAAAATCTCCTCCGCTTTCCCCGAGGGACAAATCGCAAAATGAACGAAATGATATTCTCTCCAGTAAAGTAACTCGAGAAAACGATGACAGTGAAAAAATTCGACGGTTTAAAGAACTGCTAAAGGAAGGCCAGGGTGAAAAGGTTGAACAAGAAGACAGTTCAATCGAAGTGCCACCTGAACTACCTCCTAAGATGAACAAAAATGCATCAGTTGGCGAGTGTGACGCAACGACGTCGCCATCATCGTCTCCTCGCAAGAAGAAGCTCGGCCATGCGGCGGCGGCCCAGGCATACGCCGAGACGCGAAAGATGGATTTCAATAATATTCGTCCCGTCAGGCACAGACGTGATACAGAGAGCGGTGATCTGGAGGACAGTACTGGTAGGATATTATACGCACGCGCATGCACACACGCACGCATGATACAGAAAGTAATGATCCAGAAGTCATTTGAGATCTTTAGATTTGACGAATACGACTTCGACTACGAGTATGACTTCTTGGTACGACTCTAAATTCTTGACAGGATTTCTCAAAAATCAATGTCGAGTTCAAATCTCGTGGGTGTCCTCTTGTGTAGGGCCCAGTCATTATTTATGGATTGGGTTGGAGAGAAAATCTTTTCCGTCTCAAAAATCTTTTACCGAATCTGGTTCCGAGTATTTTCTCAGTACAAAGTCACGTACGTGTAAAAATGGCCGACCGAAAAGTTTAATTGCTACCCAACCACAAATAATGCCCGGTCCCTTATTACGAGAGTTGCTGAAGATCTTGTAGTCAACATTAAGAGTTCAAAAGCTAAGAAGTCATGCTTGCGTCAATCTCCTACTCGTAGTCAAGTCTAAAGGTCTCTAGTAGAGGTTGGGTACCGCACGCACGCAGGCACGCCCATGCATCCATCCATACACACGCACACGCATTCTTACTTACAATCATGCACATACCTGTGCGTTCCAAAACACTCACATACATGCTTGTGCACACAGACGCTTTCAGCCAATACACTGAGTTGCTTGATTACGCGAGAATAGAAATGTAGTGACGTCACAAACCATACCAAACGTTTTTGCTTTTTGCTTTTGTTATTCGATGTCTCTAGCATAGCAAAACAGCAGCTGAATGGAATAATAGTTTGCCGTACGTAGCAGCCGGTTCTTTTTACTTTACTGCCAGGTCTCGGCAGGAAGTGACGTAATAAGGAATGGATAGGTCGTTGCTAGAACAACCCGGTGAACTCATTAGGGTCGTCAACCCTGTACTTCGTCTGACATTGAATGTGTAATGAGTGTTGCCCTTGTTAAATGTCAAAATCTAGTTCGAATTTGCGCCACATTAGTGCTCTGGCATAGCTGTTTTCTTTGCACCTCCAGTGAACTTTCAACTCAAAGCAGGAGAATTTTTTTCGTTTAAAGTCATTTAAGGCAAAGTAACTTGTTATTGTCACGACAGATTCCGGTACGGCCGTGTCTTTGAGCTCTTCTCCTACGAAAGCGAACTCGACAGCCCCAGCTTCCGAGGATATGCAAGGAGAAGAGGTAAGTAAAGTAAAGAAAATGGAACAGTTAAACTGAGAATGTTTTAAGTAACTCTAGCAGTCTCCTCGCTTTCTGGACTTCCGGCATTTGTGGTTCGATAAATTACAACTCCATCTTGTTGAGCATAAAAACATTTTCCTCGTTTTCTCCAAGCTTTTCTATGCTAATTGTTAGAAGTTTGGAACCTGCAAGGAGGCAAAATTAAAGACACTCAAGACTTTCATTGCATTCCGTTTGTCTGGTCTGGCTGGTCGAAAAGAACTTGTTATGGCCAGTTTTTAAAATGGAAAGATCCAAGGTCCACGCATACATTTTTTCTGCTACAACTCTCCCGCGCATTGCCCGACCAGAGCGGGAAAACTGAGCGGCTCTGATCCATGAGCATGACCATTATGGCCGGAACCAGTTCTGAGAACTCGTGCGTTCCATTTAGCCTCCAAAAGCAGACGCCTCATTTCCTTCACGAAGGAAATGAGGCGTCTGCTTTTGGAGGCTACGTTCCATTCGACCAGCGGACAAATGGAAAGCGAGGTTTGATGACTTGTCCTCAGTCGATGTCTGCCCTTAAAGAGAAGCTTGACCCTTATAATTATTTTGGTGGTTCGGAAGATTTCTAGTGGTGAGAAAATGTGTTAGAACGCAACAAACGCTGTTCCTAAACTTGAGATTTAAATTTCAATCTGCAGTCAGATAATTGTTGCTTATCACTGTTGTTTATTTTGGTTTTCGTTAATGAAATATGATTTACGATTTTGTTAATTCTATCTGGAATCGGAGATGTTTTCTGTCGGTGTAGTATTTTTAAAACCACAAATAAAACAATGTTTGATTCTTTTTGCGTCAAACTTTCCTAGCTAACGGGGACCATTCTTGCAATCGAGGGCCTTCGTTTTGTAGATTCACACGGTCCTTTCTACAAAACAAAGGCCCAGGGGTCTTTTCTACAAAACGAAGTGCCGGTTGATTTCACGTCAATTTGCGTCTGACAGTGTTTTAGCGAGGAGTCTTCGTTTTGTGGATTCATTAAGGGGAAGCAACACCTTCAATTTTGGTCGTGACTAGGGGATTTGGAGAGGATATTTAAATGGGAAAAAAAGTTAACAGAACGCAACAAACACTTTCCCTAAGCGAGCAAGTGCCACTCCTCGGATAGCATAAGAGCTGGCAATTGTCCATTAAATATTAACTTAAAAAGTTAATTTTAAACTTGTAAACCTAAAATTCATAAAAACTAAAAATTCCTTCAAAATTAACAAATCACCCCACATCACTTTTCGGCTCAAATTAATATCTTCAAAAATTCTCAAAATATTTGTTAATCTTTATCAACTGGCGTACTGTGCCGCTATTATGCGATTATGACGTAATTGATCCTGAAAACTTAACTCAAGGTATAAAAGGAAAGTCGAACCCCACATTTATAGTTCACACTACGTGTGAAGTATAAAAGGTTCAATTTTTGTCGATAAATATGTGGAGTCCCCCAGTGGGTGGAACCAGTATGGTTGGGACCTCTGGGGAGACTGCTCCCCGTAACCTATACTCCAATGAAGGGGGTAGGGGGGAGCAGACATGGGGGCCTCTTATTTACACAAAATTACATTTTTTATTATTTTTTTTACATGAAATTCATTATCTATAGTAGCGCTTTTGGGAAAAGTTACTCTTGGTAGAAAAAAAATATCATGTACTTTTTGTATTCCCAGCCCCAAGGAAAACGGGGATTAATTACAACCGGCGGCAAGTCATTTTCTTACTAGATCATAGCTTTTCAAAGTGTGTAACAGTCCCGTAGGCAGGGGGGTGCATGCGCACCCCCCCCCCAGAAGCCAAAAAGGTCTCCCTTATGGGATCGTAAAAGCTTTAAAATGATACAAAATAACGCGGTGATGATAGGATTGACAATTTTAATGCCTTTCCAGTATATTTCAATATTGTTCCGGGGAGCATTTCCCCGGACCCCCTTAAAAGCCTTGTGTTTCGGCACTTGCGTGGCCTGTCATTCCAACAATAATTATTTGGTCCCGGTTCTTGAGGTCTGCTGGGGGGGGGGGGGGGGGGGGGGGGGGGGGGGGGGGGGGGGGGGGGGGGGGGGGGGGGGGGGGGGGGGGGGGG
>JAOEJI010335209.1:0-18268 GCA_025448255.1 Umimayanthus chanpuru | reverse complement strand
ATGCCAAAAGTTACAGTGGAGTGAATTCGAGCCCCCACAATAATTCAGAATGCATTTCATGCATTCCGAATTAAAAACGATCAACTTCCTTACCACTATCGTGATTTTGAGCGTTGTTTATGTACTTGTTTATGTGTTTTGCATAAAAATATAGCCGAAGGTTCGATTAAACATCCACCATTCGATTTTAATTGTTCTTTGGCTTGATCTGCAGTGATTTCAGTATCAGTTCAACTTTCTTTAAAATTATATTTCAATAACATTTTCAATGTGCCGTACTGGCGATCGACCATTCGACACAAGTTATCCTCTCCAGCATTGTTACTATACTGTCTATAGCACTTTTCTGTTGTGTATTGCATCTGGCTAGCACAAGCAAAGATCATGTGATATTACTACATCTGTATAGCCAAAAACTCAGAATATTTATAGCCTATAAGAATAATACTACATCAGATCAAAAGCACCACAACATGCAACAGACATCACAGGCAGTTGCTGTTTATGTAATACCCTAATGGGCAATATATATTTCCTCCAGTAATTATCTAAATTTGCAGCCAAGTACGTGGATCAAAAAAATCTGGGGGGTGAGAAAAGTACTTTGGGTAAAAAAAAAATTCACAGCCCTACGGCCGGATTCGAACCAGCAACCTTTGGATCAAGAGTCCAATGCTCTACCAACTGAGCTGCACAAGGACTACACACAAAAAAAGATATTGTCATTTTTTATAACTCTGAATATAAAGCCACCAATCAAAACGAGGAGGGTCAAAAGGTCAGGGGGGTCAAAAAAGTCAGGCACACACAAATTTGAAAAGAAAAGTATTTTAATCAGCACCATCCTACACACAAGCGGAAGCATGTTAGGGTCTTAGTGATGGCCTCGTCCCTGAGTTTTCCTTTCCAATTCCATTTAGTGTTTTTAAGAAGAAAGATCTAAGGCACGGACATAAATTTGTAAAGAAGATTAATTTTTAATTACCATCCTACGTACAACGGGAACATGTGTGAACCAGTAGGGCAAGAAAAAGGACTGGGTTTTTGCAGTCCAACAGGATAGGCTAGGCTAACCTGTAGAACAACAACAACTGGTTTTTCCTATAGAAGGGGGATAGGGGTATCCCAAAACGACATTGAAGTCAGGTGACAGGCAACTCGAATCCTGATTGGTTGCAACCAAAAGGGTTGGAAAACTATAAAAAGGAGTGGCACGGGGCAAAAAATGACCACAGCTGAATTTGCAAAAAGAAGTGTGAAGAAGAATCTAGGATGGAAGGTGTAAAGAAGATGAGAGATGCTGTCGATGTTGTTGATAGAGTAGTTTAGAACATGACGAGGAAATAAAGGCCCGCGTGCTACGATTGAGTGTCTGGGCAGTGGTACATGAGATGGACAGGGGATGGGAAGCAATACATTGGGAGATGGCGGCATTGCCAAGATGCCGTCTCTTCGGCATGGTAAGTAATTTAGTTTGTTTTGAAAAATGACCTTAAAATGTCTGCTGATGTTAGGCCGATGGAAGTTAATTACCTGGTTCACGTCAGCACCCGCATGGGTTTTTCTGCTGATTCAAAATACTTCATCGTTCGTCGCAGATTGTTTTCTTTTCTAATGACGAAGTACCCAAAAGTGACAAGATTGGCATTTGATTGTGTTCAAGCATTGGAATGGTTTTATGCAACAATATATCCATTCTTTGAAGTTATGGAATGAGGTTCTGAGTAATTAGTTTCAGACTACTTTACCTCAAAAATAAGTAACAAAAGACAAAAGTTGATGAAAATCTCACGCCTCTGGCTAACACGAACCAAACATTCTACTTCCAGTGGTCTTAACAAGGTTTGATCATACCTTTTTCCCTCATGAGTCGAGTTTGAGTCAGTTCGCCCTTTCCTTTCGTGGGTTGATTGTTATCAAAGTTTGTAACACGTCCAATGACCAGTCTCTTTTCCATAAAATAGTTTGAATACATAAAATTAGTAAGGTTTAAACTCACACACTTTATGAAAAATCGTCGAGTGTTGACTGCAAACACCAAGCGATCAACAATGCATGCCAGCAAAGTTTCCCGCCAAAACAGGAACGTCTCACGTCGCACGCACACGTTGGCCAACTAGTTACCAGTCTGTTTCACAGACATTAGTTTAAGACGCCTGGAACAGTTTTACTCGATTTGAACAGGCAGATGTGAGTTTAGATCTAATTCCCTCACAAATGAGTACATAGAAAAAACCTGGCAAGAAAAAGGAACGACAATTGAAATTTTACAAATAGTAAGTTGTGTTTTCAAATTGATTGTTTGACTCGTTAAGATAAAACCCTGTTTAAGAAATTTTACATGATTTCAAATCGATTATTTCACTCGTTAAGATCAAACCCTGTTTAAGAAATTTTAATTTGTCCCGAGATCTTGGGAAATGTGTGTGTGTGGGGGGGGGGGGGGAACCCCTAAGGAGAGCATTTGAGACCTTGTCTCTCTAATTTTTTTTCCTAGATTTTGACTCCCCATATAGGATGCATACATGTTATCCCGCCAGAAGGGTGCAGATTGGGAGAGTCATTCACCATCATTTTCCACGTATCAGACTTTTGGGAGAGTGAGAAGTTACTGTCGAGTTTGTTCACTTTGTGGGCTAAGGGCTTGTTTGTAAACACATTTTAGATAAAAGATGTTTGTTTTCAAGAAGGTGTTTGTCTTTTATCCCTTTTCGTTCTCTTACAGAAGATTTATGGACTTTTTTTCCATTATCTTTTCTTCTAGGCCATGACTCGGATTACTACTTGTCTGTGCACTCCCCTGCCTTTTGATAATTACTTGCATGTATTTTCAAGTGGCCCTGCCCAAGACATGCAGAATGTTGTGTGAAAATAGGGCAGAACTTCGTACGATACCCGAACTTGAGTCGTGGATTTAATTATCAGGGGTTTTGTAGGACGGAGTCATACGCATACTTGCGTTCACACCAGAATATAAATAGTACACTGTATATGTCCTTGCGACTAACGCATCTCTTAAAGTATGGACGTTGTTGTCCTTTTCATTTCCTTCCCCCTCCCGTTTTGTCTTAGACTATGCCTGCAATTTGACCTTATCACTGAAAAACCTCGAACGCATGGAAGTGTTTGTCCTTACTGTTTTTCCTTCCTTCTTTATTTGCTAGATTCTACCTAAAGTCAAAGTGTTTTTGTACTCAAAAGACATGTTTGCACATCTGCAACCATTGGAAGGTTGGGGGGGCTCCACCACTGCTCCTGCTTTAGGTAGGGGTACGTTCTGATCCTTTCCTTCTTTTTTCCCCTAGACCACCTCAATGTACAACACAAACAGCTTTCACAGCAGATCATCCTAAATCTCATTCTCATTCTCCAGAAAATACTGTGATGCAAAACAGTGTTCTGTCTGACCATAACACCCTTCCACAAGCTTCTCAACAGAAAGCTCCACAACAAATTGTCACAAAGTTGTGCAAGAACATTGCAAAAGTTCTAGGACAGATTGACGATGTACGCCAGTTGGATAAAGCGAGGGAAGAAGTGAAACGCCATCCAAAAAATAATTCTTATGAGACAAAGGACCAAAATTTACTTGCCCTGATGCAAACAAAGATATTGGCACAACACACCACCCTGAAGAAACAGCATAACTGGGATAAAGCCTACTACCTCAGCCACGACTGCTATGAGCCAACTTTAAGTGATGTAAAGCAAGAAAAGAACCAGTATTCTGTTATAAGAAGTTGATTCTATGTAAAGAACTCGTTTCACATTGGAATATAACAGCTAATTTGTAGGAATTAAGTGTTGCAGTCTGACAGCAGGTACATATTTATACAGTGACCAGTGTAATGACTGATTTTGGTGTACTTAAAGTAGTTTTAGATATTGTTCAATATGTAAATTATATATTTTCATTTGTAATATAAGGTTTTCTGTCTGATCAAACACTGTAGAATGCACAATTGTTTTATACCAAACCACATTTATAAATAACTAAATCTGCATGAGAGTGAGAAGAACTTGTATCTGTACACTAGCATAATGTAAACAGTAAAGTTTTAGCCGAGATGTTTACTCGATCTTAACCAAACATTCACTTTTTCTCACTCTAACAAGCTGAAATAGCGACAGTATATCATATCAATGTTTTGGGCAAGGGTACATTTTTGGAATGAAAAATTTTAAACAGTAACGATTTTTAACGCATTAAACATTTTGAAGTATTGGTAATTCGTCATTTCTTTTGCAGCACTTGGTCGCTCCTAAAGGAGCGGTTTTGTAGAGGCTCATTGCCATAATGCAGGGTTGGATACTTGGTCGCGATTTCTGCTAAAAGTAAAACAATCAAAACCACAAAGGCAAGCACTCGCTTGCAACTCATTTTTGAAAACATACCGGCATGCAGTGACAACAGCGTGAAGAGTCCCGTCCAGGGCAGTTTGATCCCCAAATGTTCACTCACTGAAAATCTAATTCCCTCATAACTGCGAACAAATTACCTCTAAATCCCTGACATTTCTGTAACATTTTTGTTCCATAAGGGACCTATCATTTTTATCGGGGGGGCGGGCCTGCAAAATTTGTGGGGGGATCACATTTCTTTTACTGCTCTGAAGGGGGGGTCACATTTTTTTCAGCACCGTTAGTTTAAAAAAAAAAACATTAAACAAATATATGAATACTTGTTTTTCTTGCCTCAAGATAGAAATTTTCCACACTCAGCTTTCTCAATTACTTTTATTTTGTAATATTAATACCGAGTTAAATGTGAAAGAGATTATGGATACTCTTTATTAATAAATCAGCTCTCAAAATATGCAATAACTCTTTAAGGCATAACATATCTTCCAAATTTAGGATATGGAGTACAAAATAGTTTTTAAATTTTATCATTCGGATATCAGTGCTGATTATACCAGGTTCAAGCCAGCCTACCAACCCGAGTTACAGTTCTTCTGCAGGTACAAATTCGATGTCATCCTCCGATTCTGAATCACTTCCAATCGCAACTATTACATTAGTTGTTTCTAAAGTGTCCTTCTCTGTATCATCAGCTAAACCTTCAACACGTTGTTCATCCTGCCCATTCTCTTGGCAAAAGTGAGGCCAAAACAACGACAAAAGGCTGCTGAACACTTAATAAAACCTGACGCATTTTCCCCTGATGCACTACAGTGCATTTTGAAAGCATTTGCTGATAAATTAGTTCATGTTACAGCCTCGGCTCAATCACCGTCTTTATCAACTGAGAGCGCCGACGAGGTTGAGGATTACAAAGTTCCAGAGAATTCATCTACTGAGGAGGAATCGCCTTTTGACTTTATTGAGATCAAACGTCAATCAGACAGTGAATGATTATGAAACAAAAGTGGTAACCTGAACTAAACCAATGTTACGCTAGTAAAAGTTCGCAGAACTGTTAATTTCCTACTAATAAGCAGTAATTGTTTTTTATGTTTTTTGTTTTTGTTCTTTTTTGAAGGGGGGGATCAATTTTTTTATCATCTCAGTGGGGGGATCAGAAAAATTTTGACATTCACAATTTGTAAATTTGCAGTCCCCCTCCCGTAAAAAATGATACGTCCCTAACTCGTAAGTTATAAATGGTAGTTAACACACATCACTTTCGCAAGTTCCCTGTGAAGACTTAGTACCCGCTCTTCCAAAAAGAATTGGAGACATGTTCCCGTAGATTCTATCATCGTTTAAACAGGCCCAAAGACTAAGACCTGTCTGCCGTCTCCTGCACCAGCCGCTGGAAATTCACATCGTGAGTATCAGTAAGAATGAACAGTACCACATCCAGTGCCACGTATATTCTTAGATTAGCACAGTTTATGACAAGGTTTTATGCCATGCAGAGTGCAGTCATATTACTAGTAAAAAGCAATTAAAATTGTATTTATCAAATGTGAACTGCTTTCTTTATTCATCTTTTGTACTGCATTTCAGTTTCAGGCGCCACACTGCCAGCCGCTGAAATAAACGGAAATGACCTCCCTGCCAGCCCCAGCACCAGCTATTGTAAATTCACATCGTGGGTATCAGTAAGATCGAACAGTACCACATCCAGTTCCACGTAGATTCTTAGATTAGCACAGTCCATGATAAGGTTTTAAGCCACGCAGAGTGCAGTTATTACTAGTGAAAACCATTTTAAATTGTTTTTAATCAAATGTCAGTTGCTTTAAACAATTTTTGAGAAAACTAGTATGGTGGACGTTTAGCGCAACGACTGTTAACATAAAAATCAACTGAAAATCGACTGTTGTTATGGAAAGGAATTAGCTATTCCAAAGCTACTCGTATTAGAGCTAGAAGTGATTCTAAAAATCCACGTATATAGTATTAGAACGAGTGGCCGAGCCAATTGACAACTTCATAGTTTCTCAGCCCTTTTTAATATTATCAAGTTATATCGGCAAAGAATTTTAAAACAAAAGAATCTACTAGCTATTACGAGGAAATGGAGGGGTGTAGGAGAAGTGGGGAGGCGACGATTCAATACTCTAGCAGCCCCAGGCCCTCTAGCAGTGCCAATAAAGGTGGAAAACTGATTTTCTGTGTGTGTTTTAGTTTCAAAGAATGAAAAAGAAGCGCAAGGATGAATCAGACAAGCTATGACAACGGTCAAGCACTAAAACTTGACCTGGCCAAAGTTTGGTTTCTGAAGTTCTCCAAACATGCGGACTATACGCCAAATATTATTGGCACCATCAACCTACCATCGTGTTTAATGAAGCGAGCAGTGTACCAAATTTACCATGAAATGAAAGGCAGACCAGCGAAAACAAGGACAACGTTTGTGTACGAGATGTGGCGGCACAATTTCCTCACATTATCATACCAAAGGTATAACCTGGCTTGCAAATGCATATTTTTGGCGCAACTCGTTCTACAACTTATGAAAAGCTTTTTTCTACAGAAATGTTGGGGATATTAAAGTACAATTTGTTTCGTTATTTTTGATTTGTTTACTTCAGATTTGTTCACTTCAGATTCCTCATACAATGTCTGATCAAATGTTAGCGAATAAGGTCTATGAAATAGGTTCTTGTGTATATCTCTAGAAGAAAATAAACGTATAAGGAATATTCCGCCTTAATCAGAAACAAAATTGGTTGGCGAAATTAATAATATTTTGGCTATTCAGCGATGCATTGCTGGTGAATTAAATCGCTGCCACTGCAAAAAAAATATATTTTATTTGCCTATACTGTAGCAAAACCGATTTGCAAAGTGCCCCATATGCTTACATCTGAAGAACAAGTTGAACAAAACTGAACAACTGACAACAAACGAAGACAATAACTAGTCACCAATAAAGACTAGGAGTGAAAATGTCACTTTTACAACAGACCTGGATTGTTAGTTCCTATAATACTTTGCATAGACAGGAATTGAGCCGGGCTCCAACCTTTTAGTATTTAAGACCTGATCGAAAGAATCATTGTTCACACAATTTGTTGTCTGCAAACAATCTCAAAGACTTAAGTTGTAGTGGTAACATACTACACTAAATATCACACTATCACACTACCACAGTCACACTTTGACTCGATGTCGTACTAAAATGATGCAATTACACTTTTACACTAATAATTTCTCCTTATTTTTATATAGGGCAGAAAGGCAAAAGTATTACAAACATGGATTGAAAGATATGTTAGTGCCTCATCAGTATGCGTTTATAAGTCTGGAAAGCACGGACCAGAATAAAACCGACCTGCCACATTTGATTCAGGCAACAAAGGTAAACTAAAATTCATGCTTATGCTCTCGTAATAACAATATTTGTCATCATCGTTATCACCATAATATTAGAAATAATAATAAGCTTAACAATAATAAAAATAATGGGCTAGAGCAGTCATTAGAGCATTAAAAAAAGATGGGTGAATCGTTGGACCAAGTCCTCATTGAAGGGGGCTTGGTTATCATTTCACTACTATAAAGTGGTGTTTAAACGAGAGTAACGGATTAGTTTCCGCCTACACTGACGTAAATGACTGAAACGGCTTTTGTCGAAGAAGACACTAATGCCAACTGTTTAAGTTCCAAACAACAAACTCATCATTTACCACTATGGTATGCATTTTCACGGATGCAGTGGTTCAAGTTCTTCACTGGAGAAACCAGCGTTAGGCTGAAGCTTGTTGAGCCTTGTGACCGTGTACTCCCAGCTTGTACCCAAGACTATTGGCATGTGCAGTGATTAACCAACTGCAAACACTCAAGAGCATCCACCATCCACTACTCAAGAAAGACATTAAATTAGCAGACACTGCTCAATGAAGATCGAGTACTGGTGTGTCAACTGCAGCATCCACCTATGTGAAATCATTTGGGCTTCCTTGCAGCTCCCCAGTCAAAAGAAAATTCTACTTTCATTGTTTGTTCAAGCAAAGGATAAATTATTTTATGGGATTGCTAAAATAATCGCTACCCAGCAAACAAATGATTCTTCCGTTTAATCCCACTAAACCACCACCTGTTAAAAACTCATTCACTGGATCTAAATAACAAGATTGTTTGCTCTTCGAAAAACTGGGCCAAATCCATCAAAAAGCCTCGATTGCCTTCCCTTATTTTTGTTTTTAATTTGTTACCCAGGCAGTGAAGGTGAAATTTACTGCTGCAAAGAGAATAAGGGCAAAATGAAACCAAAAAGGAAAACAGGGCAAAGTTTTCTAAATACTTAGAGACCAACAGATACTCATCATCATCATCATCTTGCGGCCGTGGCCGAGATTTCATCCACAATTTTGCACCAAACAGTTATTACCATGGCAGCAGGAAGGTCCTCAACTTTTATTCCTGTGTCTCTTGAGATGGTATCAGGAAAGGTGAGTTTCCTCCCTGTTGAAGCCTTCTACTATACTACTTTAATCGCAAAAGACGACTGAATTATCACGATGGAACAATTATCACTGAATTATCATGATGCAAAAGACGACTGAATTATCACGATGGAACAAAACTATGTATGAAGAAAAAGAATTAATCTAAAAAAAACATAAGCTCAGGTGCAGCATTAACCACTAAAAATGCTACAATTAAACACAGAGAAGAAAAAAGAACGTCAGTTGGGAAAATCAGAAAATCTTCTTACCTCCACCCCTGAGAAGCGTGCTGATGTATTGCAAGACTAAATGAATTATCAACCACTCGCACCGTTCTTGAAAAACGTGGTATCTTGAATTCAGCAGAAGGTAAAGAAGATTTACAGGAGCTGTCTTGGTTGACGTTTCTGCAGCCAAAGGTAAAAGATTGGTTTGTCATTTTTATGTGGTGACAAGTGTAAATTCAACTCGGCTCAAAAGGAAAGTTGCTGGTCGAATTGACTTAAGTAGAAGGCGCTTGGCCCAAAAGCACCCAACATCACCAGTCAGTTTTAGAAAATAAATTGCCTTGGTTGGATAGTTCCAGGAAAACCAGAAGTGATGGGTTTTTGGCTAGTGCTGAATTTCGAGACCATATCCAAACAAGAAAGATGTCATGAGAGAACGACTAGCAGGCAATACTTATATGGTTCATGAAAAAAGTTGCTTGAGAAAAGCCCGACAGAAATCTTCCCAGAGTTCAAGACAAAATATCCAGTAATAAAGATCGGGCAAAGAACTTTTGAAAAATGCATACCATTTTTTTTTGTTACAAGAAAGAAGAAAAGGTATCTTGCTGTTGTCGAACACATGTTGAAACAAGAATGCTTTTCAAGGAGTGCATGAAGTTTCGAAAAAACCAAGTATTTCACAAATGCAGTTGGGTAATGAGCAAATGGGTCAGCCACAGTTCCAAATCCATGATAATCACACAAATATTGCCCAGCAAAGACTGTCCAAAGCAGGCACAAGACTGGTATAAAACGTAATCATGTTTGTACCGACTGTGTCATGAATGTGGTGTTGCTACCCCTGCGACCCTACCCGAGGAGGAAGACAAGAGTGCCAGTTCTCCAAATGGGAAAGATTTAAGTATGTTGTGTGTGGTACAGACAGCAGTGGGAAAGACAAGTATATATTGCTTATAGTGACCAAATAAACAAGCCCTGGAGAGATGTTCGATTTTTTTAAAGAACTCTTAAACGGTTTTCCAGCTAATCAGGTTTGAGCTTCTTTGCAACACCAACAATTCAAAGAATTATCATCAAAGCTGTCTTTACACCATGCTTGCTGTGTCCATGACTAAAGTGAAAACTATGCATGTCGTTAATCAGGAAGAGGCTCAATCCGTTTATTTTTCATTTCTCTCCATGTCACAATACTTTACAAGCATGCATCTCTGGATAGGATGAAGTTGACAGCTCCGAGAGTGATTCAAAGATAATAAAATTGCATTTGTTTGTCATCTCACCTGATATCAAACATGATCACCACTCTGTCCACCAATGCCGTGTTACTTGCAGACCATTTGCAAGAATGTGGGGCCAACATCAAAGTTCTTCATGACAGGAAAGATGGATGCACTGCACAAAACAAGAGAAGACACTGCATGGGAGATGTCAGCTTTCAGAAATAGACTGATTTCACAAACCTAGGAAATTACATGGAAACATTCCTTGCCAAAGAACCATAAGATGCGGCTGGAGCAAAAATCAAGTATATGAAGACTTAGATGTAATCAGGGGCAAATAAGGATCCAAACTGCACGTTATTTTTATGAGCATGTACAGAATAACTACAAGAACCAGCAACATTTTCTTGTCCAAGCAAACCACTTCAACTTTCACAAAAAAACTCTATGTTGAGAGAAACAACAGAAACTGGGCAGGTAGATCATGCAAAGAAGTACGTGGCAACAGGGATATCCACAGTATCACGGCAATTGTGACAACTGCTCAGAGGGAGAAATGAAAGGATATACATGTTAACGTGGGCGAGTCTTCAAATAACATTTCACCAACCACGAATAGCTTTTTTTTTAATTTCACAGTTAAAAAACTCGAAGATGGCAAAGGCTTAGGAGGAAGATGGTGACTGACCCTTTCGCGGAGAGATGCTATGCAGAGCTTCTATGGTTTAGCGATCCGTGAAAAGAAAGATGCAAAAGCGATGTCACAGGCTACCAAAGCTATATTCTCTCACTACGCAAGTACACCAGGAAAACCATTGGTGCTAAAATCATGGTACGGTTATCAAAGGGATACAGCCGCTGGTGAAGAGACTCAGCCGATCAAAGATCCTCTACCATTTGCTGTGTTAAAAACGGTAAAGGCAGTCTTTAATCGTTTAGGTGATGAGAAGTTTTTGGCCAGGTGTGAGAGATGTGCCACACAAACGAGTCTTTACACCACGTCGCCTGGGACTTTGCTCCAAAAGACCAGTATATATCTGCCTCCGAGAACAACCTGGCTGCTGGTCTGGGTGTGCTTGCAAAATATAAGGACTTGGAATGCGTCAAAACACAAAGAAAGAGGCGAAAGAGAAAGTTGGCAACCAAAGCTGATGCTTTTCAGCATGAAGAGAAGGGACCGCAATACAAGTCCCAGGCTTTTTATCCTTCTTCTAGCACAAAAGAGAGTGGAAAAAAAAAAGAAAAAGGAAACCAAAAGAAAACCATATAGCAGAGGGAAGGCAAGTTTGACAACGAAAAACAAATCACGCAAGCTTCAATCACTCTATACTGTGTGTTTGAGTTGAACTGAAGAACATTTGCTTTGATATGAACATTCTAGTATTCGTTCAGGAACAATAATGCAGGTTTTTCTAATGTGGCTACACGCTATTCTATGAGGACAACTTTGCAATAGTCTGTGTTTTAATTTCCCCTCATTCAAATCCCGCATAAAAAAAAGTCAAAATTAATTTGAGACTAAAACCACCAAAAAATGAAGATTGCGCCTTGGCAAAATTTACTGGTTTTACGGCATGTATCAGTGTTCGACTGCCGAAAGTCATTTAGTATTTAGCAAACCCACATGGGAAAAAAAATTGCAAAAGTCTTTTTTACGTTTTCAGTAGACAAAATGCTTTACCTTTACTTATAGTTCAAACAAAAACATATTTTAACTAAGGGAAGACGAATTTGAGATGGAAAACAGAAACAGCCAACAAGTTGGGTGGTAGGAGTGTCACGAACTGTCGTAAAGTTTTCCTGACACAGAATATCGTTTCCTTCAACAGATGGTTCAGAACCAGCGAACTTACAGTCGACAAGCAGATGCATCTAAATGGTTCGCTAGTACTTGCAGCCATGGACACGGGCATGAAATCACCGTTTCTATCTCCATTTAGCAACCTCTGGATGCGATTTATAGCGAGGTTTCCTCTTCTTACAGAGGACTACGCACCGAGTATGAAAATTAACAAGCATAAAGAAAAATAGGTACCCTAGTGGGTACATGTGTCTACTGCGGACACAATATTTTTCAATTAACTGCAAGTTGTTTTCTGATAAATTCAACACGCAAATACCGCCGAGTAGCGTAGTTAGTTTAGATATTCCACTTCCGGTAAAACTGATTACATTTAGTTAATAAATAGACACTTGATAACCCATAAACGCTTAGCACTTTTTAAAATTTCAAAGCTGAGAAGCTGAGAGGTTGATTTAACAAATAAGTCTTAAACATAAAAACCCAAAACTGGACCACAGTAGCACATGAAGAACAAACCTGATATCCAAACAAGTTTGTTTGCGATCAAGTGATCGACAATTGGGCAAACACCTGCTGTGAAGTATGTGATGAACTAGGGATAATATTGGAATGAAGGCTGTGTATTCGTTGTTACAAAAGAAGAAAATCCTGAACAAGATGGCAAAATGTTTTCCAACAACATGCTAACAGTCAGTGATGCTCCATTCTAAGTTTGAGATTTCAGCTTTCAAGGCTGTGTATTCCGCCATTCATTGATATCCCGCACAGCATACATTCCAAACCTTTTCGCAACAGCATGCTAGCAGTCAGTGGCTGCCACTGATCGATCGACTTCCACAATCACATTGTAACCAAACAGATACTCCAATCCGTGTTCAATAACTTCGAAAATGTCAGTTTGCTTTTGCGAACTTCATCAATTGCAAGTGCACTACAATGTGCATGCGACATTGGCGAACGTTTTTCAAACAACAACGTCAACAGCTTCGAATTCGTGCTTGAAGTCTTTCCACATGCCCATTTGTTTGGATTGGTTTTGAATACGAATTGACTAGCTGCGATATTTTTTTTGACGGATAATTTGTTTTCAAGGCTGGAAACTTTCAGGTTTGATTCGCTTCGAAGATTTTCTTTTGTTGTGGCTCAGTTTTGATTGGTTCCAAAGATTTCCTATTGTTGACAACTTCCGGTTAACAGCTTTGAGTAATAGCAATGTGTCTACCGCACGCATGCGCAGTAGACACAAAAAGGGAGATGCATACTTTCTCATCAATGTCGCAGTGGAATCCACTAGCAAGAGAGCTGAACGTGCAATAGTTGCAAGGCCAGGGAAACATGGAAGGAAATTTTATTATGCTAGAGTTAAAGATGTGCAGACTGGAGAGCAACGCTCGTAAAGAGAGAACGAACTGCAGGCAGAGAACAAGCCACACCACACCAGGTCCTCCTACATCTACCTTTATACCTCCCCCGTGGCACTCCTGTGTTTGCACGGAACCAGAACTTCCTTTTCAACAACTTTGCAGAGGATGAGATTATAGTGGCTGTGATAGATGAGTTTGATCCGGTGAAAAGGGGTGCTTTAATCAAGCTATGGTTCGCCCCTGATGAGCTTCTGTCTGCTACCAGAAAGACTAAACTGCTCTCCCAAACTCCCGTTACCGCTTTGGAATGTGGAAAAAGCTGGCTCCTAGACGTCAAACGACATCAAATTCCAATGTCTACCGTTTAACCCTAGGAGCCTTAAACCCAAAAAGTTACATGAGGGTGATTACAGTCTTCAAACCCATTGTAATCCCTGGACTCACCGAATCCACCAGGAGAGAATGCACACAATCCTCGCCTCTGACGAGGCACTTCAAATTATGTCATCCGAAGAGTGATAATGAAGAACCAAACCGTGGAAATGGGTCCAAGCCATGGAAGTCAATTCCTCTGGTGTGGGAAAGAAGTAAACTAAAGAACCTGAAAGCAGAACTTGGTAGAGCATACATTGCCAACTGCACACCCTCACAGAAGAGGAAACGTGCATCTGTTGCGAGGCATGAAACAAAAGTTTCCTCAAGAACGCCTCACAAATGGTGAAAATTTCAGATATTTACTTGTTTTAAGACTTTGGAGCAAGTTTGTTCTCCCAGTATGAACTGATATCAGAAATTACTGATTGTGCTAAGGATATTGACAGACGAGATGCTCTTTTTTTCGTCATTAAACACACACTGTTAACTTTTTAAACTACATTTGCATTTCACAAATTTGTTCCAGTTCTGTGGCACATTTTGTAGGTCTGCCATTATGTAAGACTTACATCAGAATTTCTTGAAGAGGTTAAAGAGGAAATATTTCCTTGTTCAACATCATTTTGCCTTTTGGCAACAAAGACCTTACAAACCAAAATTTCTAACGTTTTAACTTGGTGTAAATGAGACATGGTTCTAAACTAAAAACACAAATGAAGACTATATATGTTGTGTTGCCGTACACGCGCTGGTGAACTTTGAAAACTTCGCCACGCTTACCAATTTTAAATTTCATCTGAATCTTCATTTGCAAGAGGAGAAATTGACTCGAATTAGCGGTTCTATATAAGGCTAATCGTCGCACATTTCCCATGCGTTCCCCATGTCTAATGAAAACTTTTCAACCCAATTCAACTGTTCAATGCAATCCATCATTACACAAGGCTTGTCTTCTTATTTAAGAGGGCTGCCAATTGAGCCGCGATTGCGAACTTTCAGCCTAACATATTTCCGTTTTTTAAACATGACGGAAACATGCCTTAAAAATATGTTTCCATTGCTTAATCATATCGGAAATGCGTTTCTGAGTTCGGTAACGTGCCTTAAGAAGACATTTTCGTAGTTTACACATAACGGAAACGTGCATTACGAACATGTTTCCGTTGCTTAAACATAACGGAAACATTTGTTTCGTCCTCGATATCAGAAACGGAAACGTACCTTAAACACGTGTAAAAGTGGTACGTTTTCCGTGTTGCCGGAACAACGGAAAAAAACGAAACCGACATGTTTCAGTTGACAGACATGCTGGCCAGCGGTCTAGCAAGACAGACTAGTTCTCAGTCCTTCTTTAGCAACTCGACCTTCGCTTTGGTGTCTTGGTTCAAGATTTTTTTTAAGATTCAAGATTCTAGATTCGATACTGTGCATCCTTTAGCATTGAAAAGTTTGAAAAAATATGAATGAAGCTTGCAAATCAGTTACATCGATAGAAGCAAAAAAAAACAGAGGACGAGTTAGAAAGACACGGAAAGAGAAAGGCCAGGAATATTTCAAAAATGGTAAACTTTAAGAAGTGGTGGTGGAAGAGGGTGCGGTGGTAAAAATGGTGCTGCATCGCTTTAACAACTAATGCTCCTGCTTCTTCTGCTGAGTCCACTGGCCAATCCACTGCACCCACCACACCAGCTCTTCCTGTACAATCCCCCATGCCACCATCATCTGGTGGTGAATCCACTACATCAAGTGGTGTAACATCAACTTATTGGCACTTACCCTCAACAGCCTGTTATTTATCGCAGAACCTTGCCATTCACTAGTGAAATTATCGTATGGTTATTTCCAGAAGAATTCAGTCTACCATGGATAGTTGGAATGGAAGCACAGCCTGTGCCTTCCAAGTGGCTTTCAAAGGAGCATTGATGCCAACACAAGGGCTTACATTGACTGTTCAGTGGAAAGATGCTCTCGAGGAAGCACTTGCTCGTAGAAATGAAACACATGATGCAATACTTGAACAGCAAAGAACCAATGTGAATGTGGAAGAGGCTGTTGTGATGACAGGAAAGGAGTGTGGTATCCCAATAGCTTCAGTTTCTAACCCTTGCACAACAATGCACCCAACAGAGTAATATTTTTAATCTTAAGGTTACTGAATATGATGAAAGATTTTATAATCTGCGATTTATGAATTCTACCTTAAAAGCACTATCGTTTCGTGAAAACTACATCTCGATTACTTTTAAACTAACGGATACAGGAAAGAAAAGGTCATTTTTTCCACTCTTTTTTTCGCAGGAAATGTATTTACTTTCGTGTCAAAGTTTTCACAGTTGGGTACATAGTGGAAATTGTCAGGTGTCTGTTAGTCACAGCAAGTAACGTCATTTTGTTTGATCGGATTTATATGCCTCTGTTTATTCTGGGCTTCGACAGTCATCATGTACGCAAGTAAACTTTTTCAACTCCAAATCGTGTGTAACTGAAGATCATTTCGTGAAATATGTCATCCGGTGGCCATGATCCGAAAAAAGCAAACCGTAATTGTAATGTGTTTTATACCCAGAAATGGAGACGTAGATGCGGTGCACAAAAGTGTCAAAAAGAAAAAGATCCTTGCTGCTTCTGACCTCAGCTCTTAGTACGAACAAGAACAGCAGTGGCCAAGAGCTGTTTCAAAGTGAGAACAAGGGAGAAAGTGCTCCAAGTATTAACAGGCAGAAGATCGAAACCAGCCGAATTAGGCTAGAATCTGACTCTAGTTTTGACTTGGACACATTTGTTCAATGGTCGGAAGATGAGTTGTGCGACTCGGATGATAGTGTAACACTGGATCTTGAGATGTGTAAGACACCATTTGGCAATTATATACTAAATTCAAACTGCTTACAAGCACTTCTTGATGACTCAGCTGTTTGTAAAGATTGTAGCAGTTGCTTAAGGATTAAGGAGAAAATAGGTTCAAGACATGGCTGGGGTTCAAAATGGTTATTTCGCTGTTCGATATAACTCGGAATGCACTTCCCACCAATTTTGTCATTTCCTACCGATTTCCAAAAGGACTGCACATGTTTACGATGAAAACCGTGCCTCAGTTCTTGCTTTTTGTGCTATTGGAAAGGGTAGTTATTATTATTATTTCTATTGTTAATATTATTATTATTATTATTATTATTATTAAAACTAATTTTTAATTTTCAGAATATTTCAATAAATTAGTGTTTTTGTTACAGTCCATGTAAGCAGCTGGAGTACTACAGCTACATGAGAGGTCATTGGAACCCAACCTTTAGTCTATTCTTTTCATTGGCAATGCTGATAGCAGCGCCTACAACATTGTTTTGACAAAGAAGCCATAAGGTCCGAGTATGTTTATTCCCAAATCTGAATGTGTATCCCACATCACCAAAAGGATGGGCACCAAATTCCGGACACTTATTCCAGATTATAAGGGTAAGTACTGATAGTGATTAATCGTTACAATTGACTAAAATAGGTATAAAAGATCAAAAGTTTTTGAACGTGGAGTTTTTTGACATAATAATAATAATAATTACGAATATTTATAACAGGATAACCCTTCAGTAGAATATACAGTTATCAACGGGGTCCTGTGATGACTTGGAGTATGATGACTTGGGCTGAAGGCGCTAAGTGGAGGTTTCGGCTCTGCCCCTTTTTATTCGTGTCGTACTTAATATGTAAGCCTCAATCGCATGTGTTTTGGACCCGGTCACTTGTCATTTGAACCAAAGCAATATGGCGAGACTGTTGCACCATCAGATTTGTTGCTGCTGGTGGAGTTGGAAGATATCAGAACAGGTTGGAAATTGACGTTTTTTGGTATTTCTCGTTTTATGTTTTTGCCCCTGCTACATACATTATAAAAACACATCGTTGCTGTGAAAGCGACAAAGCAGAGCCCACACACAAAATTGTTGTTAAAGTCGGGTTTTTTTTATTTTGAAACGGCCTCTGCTTGTCATTGCCACTGAACCTGCTTATCATTGCTATTGCCATTGCTTGCCATTGCCACTGAAACTGCAAGTTGAACTGAGTTGAAGCAAAGTTGAAATACGTTGATTAAAAACTTGACTGAGGCTTACCTAACTCAACCAAAAACTTGATCTACAACTTTGACTACGAGTCGCTGATTGAGCATCTTGAAATCCTATGCTCCACTTGTTCACAGCTGGATCAACTTTACCGAAGTTACAGTTCACATTCAGCAAACCTAAAGCAGACTCACCGAGTGGAAATTGAAAAAATATCAGAGTGCAATTAAATAGAGAAATTTGAGGTAAGAGAAATATATAACACTTACATTTAAACTAAAACTAAAATTACATATTTGTGAGCCCCTCCCAGGGGTTTTAGGGAGCAAGGGAGAATGGTCATTTATTTTTAGGGAAATGGGGAGATTGTCAAATTA
>JAOEJI010335208.1:0-26605 GCA_025448255.1 Umimayanthus chanpuru | reverse complement strand
ACCAACAACAGTCCTTCTCAGGACTATACTACAAACCCGGACGATCACTCAAACCACAACATTGACTCACCTGGGTTTAAACCTTCCCCTGTTAATTTGTATTGTGTCAAGTATTCTTGCACTTTGTTTGGTATTTTTGCACTTTGTTAAGAAAAAATTGCACTGCTTTCAACCAATCAGAATCGAGAAAATTTTTAATGTGTATTATTAGGTCTGAAATCATAACAGTGGACCGCGTTGCAATCTGTAATAAAAGAATAAATCGGATTTAAACTGCACGAAACCAAGTTCAATTTCTGCATTAAAAGAACCAAAGTTACGCTTTGTTCAGTCTGTTAAGTTTGAATTTCAAGCAAAGACAAATATTTGGCTCTTTCAGTTGTTCCTACTGTGATGTTAAAAGGTATGCGATTACAGACATAAAATATGCGATTCAGCATGAAATCACTGCTGCCAGAAACCAATTACATTGTAAACCTGATATAATTATTAAAACTAAAATTTTGTAATTTAGAAAATACATTTTGGGTAGATTAACGACGAAGGTGGCACTAAGTTGCTTGTTTTGTTTACCAAAACTTAACCAAGGTGTCAAGCAACGAAGGCAGAAATACCACCACCAAGAACATTGTTGATAATTGGGAGGCCTCCGAACCGCCTTTATCAGGAATCAGCACCGGAGAAAAATCTACTTCAAAAGCAAGACTTCCTTCCAAAGTTAGAGATCGTTCTAGCACATTACAGGAATTTCCTAATATTAGCGTGACTAATAGTGATCCAAGTAATGCAACTGAAAGAAATAAGGAAAGCTACACTGAAAAGGACAAGAATCCAACAACTAACAAAACTACACTTAATCTAATATCACGTGCCAGTGAAAAATCCCTTGGAAGAGACAGTATTCTTAATCACGTCCAAGACACGTCTTCTGGCACAGCAGTAATGGCCGTGTATCATCAGTATGGCAACGAGTTCATGGCTGCAGTCAATGGGAGTGAAGCTGCGGAAGAGATGACATCTAACGAGACACAGCTGGTTTCAAACGAGACAGAAACAGATCTCTATGCTAACGAGACAGCGCCAGAGTTTGTTACTATGTCGCAGCCGTTGCTCTTTTCTAGAGATTCCATCTCCAGATTGATTCCACAGTCAACTTTAACCGAGCAGTCCACCACATATGTAAATGAAATTGAATCTAAAAATATCAATACCAATAAAGCGGAGCGGATAGTTTCTGACAAGAGCAAGATTCCAGTGTTATCAGTGATGGAAAACAACCGAGCATTAAGTGTAAAACCGTCAATGACCATCAGTAAAATCTCCAAATATTTTGCGTCAAGCAATATAATCATGTTCACCGCTGCACCACAATCAACTCTCATCAATAAAATTCACAAAGACCTTACCGTAGACAACACCATCAAGTCTACAATTGTACCAACTACCAAAAGCTTGATTAACTACAAAAGCAGTGGTAATCCTCACGGTTCTCCTTTGTCGAGGGAATATAATTCATTACATGTTTTCTCAAAGCTCAATCTTAAACTGAAATTGAACTCTGAAAAGAAGCTGGTTCGCACATCCTTGTTGACAAGTCATATGCATTCACGCCCTTTACCAGAAAGTCGAGCTTTTCTTGCCTTAAGAAGTGAAGTCTTTAAACCAGAATTTTCAGCTAACATAGAAAGAGACACAAACTTTGCGCAAGCTCTCTTTCCTTCTGCGGAAATAAAGCGTAACAGAAGTTTGTCAATGACAACCAGTAAAGCAGAAGTGAACTCTGAAAAGAAATCAGTTAGCACAGCTTTGTTAACAAGTCACGTGCATCCAAGTACCTTAACTGAAAGCAATACCTTTCTTGCAGTAATAACTAAAATGTTGAAACCAGAGTTTTCCACTAACTTAGAGAGCAAGTTGCACACCCCACAAGTTTTCAGTCCTTCCATATCTACTGAAACAAAATTTAATAGAAATCTATCCTCAATCAATGGTATCAGGGAGGTTTGGAGCTCTCATACTCAGCGACCGACGTCAAGAACAAGATCAATGTCAACGGCAACAGCAACAGCAACAACAACAACAGCAGCAACACCTGATTTAGTATCTAATAAAATTATAGATGCGACGAAGACAAAGCGCACTCTGTTTTATACATCAATCAACAACATGTTTTTGGATATGTTATCAAGTAGGATTCGTCCAAAGTTAGCAGCGGAAACTGAAATTGTAAATGGCGTTAATGACAGCATTTCCAGTGGTCAGGTTAGTGGGTACGAAAGAAACATTGTAAAAAAGAAAAACATACCAAGCTTTCCTTCTACCAGCAGCCAAAACGTCTTACCAGGTACACCTGAAGTCGATGATGTTGACAAGGATAATATTACAGCTGTAATTGACTGGCAAAAGGGAAAGAATATTTCTTTTGGGCTGACTCGAAATATTGGGACAATGCAATTAAAAGAAGTTGATCTCAGCAACAACGCAAATCTCAATCTCTTCATAGTGACCCCAAATACAAAATTTGTTTCAAGAGTGGACATTATGTCGTCACAAACTTTGAAAGCAGTGACATCTCTACAACTTCAAACAGCTTTAGGCAAGAAACTATACACAAAAAACAACGCAGTTTCAACAAACAAAATGTTTAAATCGGAAACAATCACACACACTGTGCAGGAGGTAAATACCAAGAGATCTGGTAAGGAAGAAGAACGTCACCTGCCAAACTATTCTTCCACTGTCAGTGGTGCAACATCCTGGCCAAGTTTAAAGACAACGAGTCAATTGTCACCGTTTAATGATTCCCCGCCCTCTGTAACAGCTGTATACAACCAGGATACTACAATAAACTTTCAATATGACAAAACATTAACAAGCAGCACAAATAACTCATCCATTATATTCAAATTCCAGCAGCTACTACAGGAAGTAAATGGAATTATGCGCAACAAATCCCAAAATGAACATTCACTCAAGAAATTGGAAAAAATGGTGCTGGATCTACACGAAATAATGACAAACACAAGCAAAGACCGGAACAACCAGACTGCAAATCCAACGGGTAAACTTGAGCACGACAAGAGTAAGACAAACCTCCTGCTGAATGAGATTTCCAGAAAACTGGAGAACGTAACCAGTAGAATAAACAATCTAGCACTATCTCTCAGAACCCCAGGGAACAAGAGCGTTGGCGTGGATAAAAATGCTTCAAATGTTGCAAGATCTAACATAACAAGAACACTGGTTAACCAAAATATTTACAAACTAACGTTACGTTTGATTTCGCATTTGCACAAACTCAAAGAAATGATAAACAGCCGAGAAGCGCATTTAGTTAATGCAGAAATGGAAACTATGAACTTTTTTTCAGCATCCGTTCCAACTCAAGTTGTTTCACCAACAAGACTGCATAAAACGCTTGTTCAACTAAGGCTTCATAGTTCTGGTAGACCTATTTCAAACAGGTCGGCTCTATCTGTGAACGTGTCTCTCTATGAACCATCATCAATAGTGCTTAACAGAATCGATACACCACGCCTCCAATCGAGCCCTGTTCAACTTGATGCGAGTCCTTTGCAAAACGTAACTCTAGACACAACGGTTAGATCTACAGCTAACATGTTGACTTCAATGAAGACTATAACTTCACATTCCGATACAAGTGAAATCTTCACTTACGTGACTTTCCGTGGAGGAATTGAAGCGGGAGTTTTTACTGCGGAAGGCAAAGTCGAAAATATGAGTAAATGTGTGACGCTATGTTACAACAGAAGTAGCTGTCACGTAGCGTACATGGTCGAAAACCTTTGCTATTCCATCAAGTGCTACAGCTACCGGACCTGTGAAATTCTTCCTGTATCATCGCCAATAGTTCATACTCAGGTTGTTTACATCAAGAGCAGAATAGCAAAGCTCCCACAAGAAACACTTACCAATGCCACAACGATTGATAGCTTTGTGACTAACGATACCAACGCAAATCTTCAATCGTGCAAACTCAACAGTACGGTACTGCGAAATGTCACTTTCAAGGGCGGCATAGGAGCTGGTAACTTTACAGATCACGGTCAAGTTGGCAGCATAGACACTTGTTCAAGAATTTGTTGCTCTCAGAAGAAATGCGATGCAGCTTTCATGGTTTTTACAAACTGTTTCACTATTGATTGTTTCAGCGCCAATGACTGTAAAGCTATTCCGTCAAAGTCTCGCAAGATCAACACGACTATTGAATACTTCAATAAAACGTTTTACAATGGGTCTGAAAGTGACCTTTCCGAGAGCTTAGAAAACAAAAAGATAACTCCGGAAAAGACTTTTTCGTGTCCAATATTGGGGGAAGTCCATCATGGAGTAACATTTAACGGGGGATTAACAGCAGGGAATTTCACCGATCATGGCGAGACATCTAGTATGATATCTTGCGTAAATAAATGCTGCAAATCCTCAAAGTGTGATGTTGCATTTATGATCGAGCGGAATTGCTATTCGGTTGAGTGTGCAGAGAACGTGAGGCGATGCCTTCCTATTACAGCTCGTGCTACACAGTTTAAAACAGCTATGGCGTTCATGGAGAAGGACAAGTTCGATATACTTAATTTAACATCGACCTCCCAACGTTCTTCTTGCACCGTTACCTCAAGAACTGAAAGAAATGTAACGTTTCGTGGCGGCCTAAATGCTGGAAAGTTTACCGAGTATGGGAAAGTTAATGACATGGAAACTTGCGTTGGAATCTGCTGTAACAAGTCTGGATGCGATGCTGCATTTACAGTTGATAATATTTGTTTTACTGTTAAGTGTTCGCCTTATAGAAAACTTTGCGAGACTGTACCAGCTCGAAGAAGCAAGTACAATCTTGAAATTGCATTCGTTAAGAAAACTCAAAGTATCAGTAACAAAACACAGGCCGCTAAAAGACAGTCTGTGTTTTCTGACGGCATAACGAACGGAAGCTGTGAAGCAACTCATGAATTCAAAGGCGTCAACCTTACGGGTGGATGGGCTGCGGGAAAGTTTCTTCGATATCCACAAATCAACTCACTTGACGATTGTGTGAACCACTGTTGCATCTACAGCGGCTGCAACGCAGCGTTCATCTTAAATCAACACTGTTACAACTTGCACTGCTTTAGTAGAGATCTTTGCAAATTTGCTCCCACCTCTAATATGCCGATGATAACTCGTATCGTGTTTCTGCACAAGAGATCAAATCAAGATGGTTCTACTCTGTCATTGGCCAATCCGTTCTCCTCCTCACAAGAAAAGACTTCGAGTTTACAACTTTCTCCACGTCACAACCAAACGCCAATTTCTTCAAGTGTAGCCCCACTTTCACGTCCAAACGTCGGTGCATTTCCAAACTATAACGGTACATCCACTAAAGATTATATTAGGTCTTCAGTATCTATTAATTCACTGAAGGAAGGCCTAACTATGGAGTTATCAGTTACACTAAACAATATTTCAAGGGGATATAGATATTCAAATATTATGCAAAATATAAAGGTCCGTTCAATGGCTTCAGAATCAGTAGATGGCATCTCCGTTGACTTTGTTATAGCAGTGAAGGAGTCTCTTCATACAAACAGCTCGGTATTGATTAAGATGATAAACACTACAGTCAGTTGGTATACCGCTCACACGGAGAGTTTGTCACCAGACGTACAGCGCCAGATACTACACACCTCGACGCCAGCTAGTCAGCATTATCCTGAACATCTTCGTCTTGACCCAACAAGCACGCCAGGTCATACTGGTGATGTCAAGCCCACTCCTCGGCTAAGGACCACTGACACTCACTCTCATCCGTTGACTTACGAACAACGCTTGCTGAAAACTACGGAATCAGATTTGTTTATAAAGAACGTAGCTGGGATACCGAGGAATATCATTACCGGCCCTCCATTGGTTACTCCAGCTCCTCACCTTGAGCCGCAACAATTAAATTCACCTCAAACCCAGTCAATAGCAAAATTGTCCACTCCGTATATGCACAGCTCCTACATTGAAGAAGGAGTTCGTGTACAGTTATCTACTGTACATTTAACTCCAATGTTGTCTAAGCCAGAACCAACTTTTCTGTTTAAAGCTAAACAATTAACTATAACAACAGCGTTGAGCAGTGCTGCATTAAACGCTGAAGTTAAACCTTTTGTCGCTGGTTTTGTACCTACTTCTGCTGAAGCATGGTTTCAAAGTAAGACACTGGACAAAAAAGAACAGAGCACAAAAGTCACTATCACGAAGTTCTCGTTCAGTGCAAATGGAAGAACGCCGTTGCAACATCAGTTAAAAAGGTCGGCTGTCCATGCTTCACAAGAATATTCACTGCACAAAATAAAAGAAGGCGGATCGAGCTCTCAAAGTTACACAGAAATTTTTACCAAAAGATCTTCATATGCTGCTGTTAGCATGTCTGCTTTAGAGAAAAACGTATCAGGTTTTGCAGAAAGAAGTGTGATAAAGACAAACACACTTGAAATTCAAACTGGAAAACGACGGAGAACAGAAAAAATATTGAACTATTCTACTGCATCTAAAATTTCTATTTCTGACTTTAACGCGTCTGTCGCAAAAACCCAAGCATTGAAAGCAGATGGAATTAAGAGAGAATCACCCTCCCTTGCTGCACATGAGAACTTACAGTTTAGAGAAGAAATCAGCAAAACCAGCGACTCTGCGTGCGCACATAAGTTTATTGCAGAAAACGCAACGTTAAGAGGTGGCCTAGAGGCCGGCGACTTTGAGAGTAGAGCAAACATCAGCAACATTGAAGACTGCTTAACACTGTGCTGTCAAACACCAGAATGCAATGCCGCCGTTATTAGTAACAACACGTGTTTTCTAGTGGCATGTTTCAACGAGAAGCCGTGTGAAGCAGTTCCTGCTAGGAATAACACAAATATTCAGCAGTTGGGCTATGTAGCGAGGAATACGATGGAGAGTGACATTATTCGCCGTCTACTAAATCATACTAAATTATCAACGTCTCCAACTACAAAATGGAAACCCAGCGTAAACCTATCAACAGATGGGGTAAAAGTCCACATTCCTACCTCTAAGATGAGGAACACCACCTGCCGGCGGAGTCCGTTACTAAGCGGCGCTCGGTTTATGTTTGGGATGCGCGCTGGGCAGTTTCAATTTTCCGGTAAAGTCGGCCACCCAGATGACTGTGTGGAGCTGTGTTGTGCGACACACGAATGCAACGCTGTGTTTATGCTACGGTCCCGTTGTTACCTGGTGGCCTGTTACAATCAGGTAAGATGCCGAAGTGTTGCGGCCAGGTCAACGTTCTTCAGACCTACAATTGTGTATGTAGCCCGGGACGGAAAAGAAGAGTTTTACATTTCAGATATGATGTCTCCGGAGCTCATAAAGAGATTCGCGAACAACTCGAACAACCAAACAAGACAAAGCAAACCACTCTTTGACAGTGGTCATGAGGAAAGTCTTAGTCTAAGTCCAAGCAGACTACTGAACCAAGGAATTGTTAGCAGTAAATCGCCAAGTATTTTGCCTACACCTGCAGCTGTAAGGTTGGGAAAGAAGTCTCTGGTTGAGTTACACAGTTCTGTTGTCTCACCTTCTACATCGGAGATCCCTCATCTGAACTATAGCAGCAGAACAACGTTCAAATCAAATCATATCGCAGAAAACATCGCGGCAGTAGGAGCAATTAGAAGAGTCTATAACATAACTGCACCATCAATAAAGATTCGTAGCACTGCAACCGAGCCTATTACAAACAATACTCCATCATCAAACACACTGCAACTAATAAATGTGAAATCAATACCTGATAGCGGTACAGAATCGTCTGATGAAACCCTCAGAAAAGCGTCGCATGGCAAAATATTTGCTGGAGAAACCTCGCCTTTGATCTCGTCAATTACTTCAAAGTTATCTTCCACGACACCAGCAGCTTCCTTGATTCTTGTACAGCGGTACAGTAGCGTAATTGAAGCAAGTTTCACGAAGTTTCGTACTTTGTCCGATAGTAAAACTTCGCAAGGAAAAGAGAAGATAAAGAATGATGAAACAGGACCAGTATTCTCTCCTGCTGCTAGGACAAATGCCACAACTTTGAAAACTTACCCTACACGTGACACTACTGTTCATGCTTCCATGTCACAGGATGTTGAACGGTCCGCTACAGTTAAGATGCAATCAAGTCAGTCAGCGGCCGCTGTCACCTCTCAGGTTAGTACATCTCATAAATATGTTGGAATGGAAACTTCAGTTCAGTTTTTGTCTCCCGAGCACAGGGAAAACCAAACACCATCAACTTCTTCCAGATGGGTAGTAACACGCCCATCCCAAATAATACCCGGATTGCAGATTAAAAGAAATCTGCCCCAAACACCTTTTATGCCAAGTTACGTAAATGAACACAAGAAGTATACGGAGAACGTTCCTGAGAGAAAAGCAGTTACGAAACTTGAAGAAGAAATTAACTTCCTCTCTTTGAAACAAAATCAGACTTCGTCATCTTTGGATTTTGCCGAGAAGCTGATTTCCTCATTGAAGAGCTACTTAAACAACATAACTCGCAAGCAAGAAGACAACCAGCGCAACTACGACAATCAAACAACGCAGTGGAAAAATAACTACACAGCAAAATCAACCATTCATATCAACAAAATCATCAAACAGCTTTCCGTTAAGTTTCCAGAAGTACCAGCTTTTCAAAACCTAAACAATACAGTTATCAGTCTTGTCACAAACACATCAAAGGCTAATGCTCAATTTCAGGTGTGGAAACAAGTTTTACTTAACATCCAGAAGTCGTTAGGAGATGCCAAACTGTCATCCAGACAGGCGAGCAGGGAATCCCCATCTCAAGAAGATAAAAACATTGGTGCTGAAAAAGTGATTCGGCCCACTAATAGCGTTCCGTTTCAGAATAATCTCGGGAACGCTTTTGATGAGAGTTCTAATGGTTCTAGAAGCTTCCAAGTGAGTTCGTCTTTGGTAAGAAGTATTCTGAAACCATTTCTAGCTAGTTCAAGCAACACTGTTAGAACTTCTGCACTTCAATATCAGGTATCGGCTTTGGCACAAACGGGAAACGTGAAGTTGACAAATGTTGCACAGCGGTCACGCATTGCAAGCAAATTTAGTGAAATAAACAACGTAAATCTACAGTTATTTACAGGAAATGTACCACACCAGTTGCTTGGTAGCACAGAAAAGCCTCACAGTTCAGCAATTAAAGTAAAAACCACTCAGTTTAGCAGTAGTTCCTCATACTCAACAACTGAGGCACATAAATCTGTGGCATTAGCAGATCGTTTAATGGATTTAAACCTGAGAGATTCTATAAAAAATCACGAAAAACCCGTTGGAATATATAAGTACTTGAGTGATTTCATGAAAAGTATTCGCGAACTTTTATCGCCAAAACTGTTTCACAAAACTGTCTCTTTTGATTCAAAGACCCCAACTGCATCAGGCGCGTTTTTAGGAGATGCAAGGACAATAACTAATGGTGTATTCAATGTGATGACCGCGAAACGAGGCACGGAGAGCTACTCTGGTAAAATAACGGTTTATCCTAGTCCTTCTCTATCGGCTCACACAAGAACGAACTTGACACATGTTCTTGCGACACCAACACCAAGTAGCATTACCTTTAATCCAAATCAATCGCAATCTTTGCTTGTCAAAACAAATAGAGAAGACGCTACAACAGTCGACCACACTAAACATCAAGATCAACAATTCCTTCCTTTGAGCAGTTCGTACCAAAGCACATTTCAGCGTCATTCTAAAGAAAAAGTGTCAACTTTTGAGCCAAAGGTTGTTCTTCTGTTACATACCATAAACGCGTTTGAGTCAACGAGTGCTCGTAAATATGATAAACAGGGGACTCCAACAGCAAAAACTTCCACAAATACTTTGAAAGAATTTCACGGACAAAATGAGTTAGCCAGAGCCCTTGAACCCCTACAGGAGCAAACGTCAAACGTTTCTGGTCAACAACAACAGGCGTTATGTAATCATTCAAGGACATATGAAAATCAAACCCTCAGGGGTGGTATCAGGGCAGGAATCTTTAATGAGACGGGCAAAGTTAAGGACATAGCAGACTGTGTCAGGCTTTGCTGTTCGACGAGGAAGTGTAACCTTGCTTTTATGTTGATCGACCGGTGCTTTTTAGTGACGTGCTATAGTGAACGCCAATGCCGTCCTGTAGCTGCAAAAAGTTTGCGATTTCGCCCCAAACTAGCCTTTGTTCACAAACAGGAAAATTCACCGTTGAATACTCAAAGGGAAGTGAATGATTTGCCAGAAGAAAAACGGCGGCTTAGTTTAGAATATCTGGACACAAATGTAAAGCCAAGTGCAAAGTCAAATGCTAAGGTAATAGCAAAGCCAATTGCAGAGCCCAGTGCAAAACCAAGTACAAAGCCAAGTGAAAATGCAAGTACAAAAGCAAGTGCAAAACTAAGTACAAAGCAAAGTGCGACGCCAAGTGCAAATGCAAGTACAAATGCAAATGCAAAGCCAAGTGCAAAGCCAAGTGCAAAACCAGGTGCAAAGCCAAGTTCAAATGCAAGTGCAGAGCAAGGTGAAAAGCCAGGTGCAAAGCCAAGTTCAAATGCAAGTACAAAGCTAAGTTCAAATGCAAGTGCAGAGCAAAGTGAAAAGCCAGGTGCAAAGCCAAGTTCAAATGCAAGTGCAAAGCCAAGTTCAAATGCAAGTGCAGAGCCAAATTCAAATGCAAGTGCAGAGCAAAGTGAAAAGCCAGGTGCAATGCCAAGTTCAAATGCAGGTGCAAAACCAAGTTCAAATGCAAGTGCAAAGCCAAGTTCAAATGCAAGTGCAGAGCAAAGTGAAAAGCCAGGTGCAAAGCCAAGTTCAAATGCAAATGCAAATGCAAACACAAGTGAAAAACCAAGTGCAGAGCCAGGCGCCAATGCAAGTGCAAAGCCAAATGAAAAGCCAAGTACAAAGCCAACTGCAGAACCAATTGAAAAATCAAGTTCAAATGCAAGTTCAAATCTAGGCGCAAAGCCAAGTAAAAAACCGCCACTGCATTTTTTACATTTAAACTTAGCCAGCAGCTCACCAGAAATGACAACTCTACAGGTAAAAGACTCCGTAAGCCAACAGAACTCGTGTACCACAATCAGTATTCATCATAATACTACTTTACAAGGGGGTATTGGAGCTGGGGTATTCGATGACAAGGGGCAAGTGGTTTCTATGGAGAAGTGCATAAAGTTATGCTGTAAGGAGAAAAACTGTAGCTTGGCTTTCAAGATTCGCAACAATTGCTACACTGTAGTATGCTACAACCAAAAACTTTGTCGCTCAGTACCAATTCATAACGTGAACATCCGGCCAATGATTGCATATGTTGCACGAGACAAGCAATTAGACACGCCAGGAACTTACAGCACAGAGACCACAAAAACTAAAAAGGTTTTTGTTGGTGCGACATTAACAACAGCATCGCAAGTAACGAAAATACAAGCATCAACTTCGCTAATTTCAGCATCAATGGATACTGTCACCCCTCAGATCAGCTGCCAAGCAAGCGACCAAGAGATTGATGTAACACTCCGTGGAGGACTGAGTTCAGGAATGTTCGAAGAGTTCGGAAAAGTTAACAATGTTACGAAGTGTGTTAATGCTTGTTGCAATCACATTAACTGTGACGTAGCTTTTGTGGTTCAAAGCAACTGCTACTTGGTAGCCTGTTTTCATCAAAGGCATTGCGAGTCTGTCCCTGCAAAGAATCATAGGTTTCACCCTGTTGTAGTTCATGTTAGAAAGAAGCTAAGAGAGCCCGACTTAAAGACGTTTCTAAATATTGTTCAACCATCAGCAACAGTGGAAGCTGGCAGAATTGTAATGACTGTTTCTAAGTCGCCTTTAGAATCAACACAGGTTACACAGATAAGTAGCGACTCAACTGTTTATGCGAAAGAGAAAAAAATCCCAGAATTCGCTGCGGCTCTCGCCCCCAAGGATGATATTCGGTACCCAGTTTCAAACGTGGTGCTTTATCGTGACTATTCAAACACAATACATAACAATGTTGTTTTCACTCCACCTGCCGGGTCACCTGTTGACTTCCTGAGCTCTAACTTGATATTATTGCAGGATAAAACAAACAACAAGGAAACAAAACAGTTGATTCAGCCGTCAAGTATGTCAACAATTTCTGCCGAAGTGTCAAATATTGCTCGTAATTTGCCAAATGCGGGCCTGACACCATCTCTAACCGAGAAAATAACATTAGTTAACAACTCTTCCTTGCGCGTGAATGTAAAGAAAAACCAAAATGCAAGGAAAAGCGTTAATGTTTCTGAAGATTTTTCCACTGCTAGAACCTGTGAAACGATAAATGTTTTCTACAACGTAACTGTGCATGGCGGTATCAATGCAGGTTTGTTTAGAGATCAGGGACTCGTCAAAGACATGCCATCATGTATCCACCGCTGTTGTGGCTGGAAACTATGTACCGTAGCTTTAATGCTGATAAGTAGATGCTTCCTGATCTCTTGTAAAGATGAACAATCGTGCCGTCCCGTGCCAGCTCAAAGCTTTAAGATCCAACCAAGCATTGCCTTCATTTCGAGACAAAAAAGACATGTAAAGAAAAACTTGACAGTTTATCCTACGGAATCTTGGAGGTCTTCTACATTACAGGAAAGAATGCTTACCACAAAAATAACTTCATTTCTACCCTCATTTACACCTATTTCTATCATTGGTGACCAACTTAAGACGCATATAACATCAGCTGTTTCACTTACGTCAACCTCTGATGTGCAGAAGACAAATCGCTTCAAAGCTTCACTACTGTTTATTTCTGCACAGAAAACTACCAGTACAACCAAAACACTACCCGTCACACCGATTAAGCAACCTTCTCACCAAGTTAAAACGAAAGTAAAGACAACTGATGTAGAAAAACTTCGAAACACTGAAAACAACTATAATGGGACAACACAGCCCAAAAATCAGTTGCAAGATATCGCTAAAGAACCGTTGATAAAACACAGTAGTAACAACTTTCTATCGGCACTAAGAGAATATCTTCAACCTTCCGAGCTGCCACAAAAGAAAGTAAAAAAGAAGATAAGGAATAAACAATTAACTGGGCGGAGCAAAATGACTAAAACAATTGCCCTGGGCTATTCGCACAAAACAAACAAGCCAACAAATTCATCACAGTTCTCTGTAGATTTTAAGCGTCAAAGTTTACCACACAAATCATACGCGGATGGGAAACCTGAAAAGGTGAAGTTAGAACACTATGGGCTCAAAAAGGAGGCCAAAGTCAAGCACAGCGGCAAAGGGCTCAAAGGAGAGCCGGTTAAAGACTTACATCACAAACTCCATAGTACTAAACATAGAGAGATTGTTCCAACGCATTCTTTGTTCAGTCTTGAGTCTGCTGTCGGTATTAATATTAGTAACATCGATTACCACTTCAGTTCTGGAAAGAAACCAAAGACACAAAAAAGACCGAAGACTTACTCTTACAACCTGGACGCTTTTGACCATTTTAGTGACCAGAAGACTCGACTTATTCAACTAAAAAAGCTACAACGGAAACTTCCACGTGTAATGCACAATAATGACAATGCAAACAAAGAACCAATTGATGCGAGTGGTGAACAAGTTAGCGGCCAAGACCTTGAAAATATTGCTGATTTTAGTAAAAGCTCTCTCGAGGAGGATGCAAACTACAGTGGCCTTACGCAAAACAATAAAAAGACAAGTAGTTTAAATATTAACTCTCTATATTCTGGCGAATCTGGCGACGAAGTCGGCGGCTACGATTTTGACTTAAAGACTGTTACATACATGGATCGCAAACTCCCACATGTACTAACTACAGATAAACAGAGAAGTGATTTAGAGGATTCACGGATAAAGACGGCGGATGCGAAGACCGGAAAACAACTAAGAAAAGCAACTAAAAATATCAAGCATGTTGAGCATAACAATATCGTCCATGCAAAAAAGAACAATGACAGTCACAATATAACACATGCTAATGAAAAAGACCACCAAATGCTTCATCGTAATTTTTTAAATATGAAGGGCAGATCATCAGTTGTTGTAAAAAGCAAATTAAATATCACCAATGAAATTAGAATACAAGAATCCGCTGTTCATTTCAACGGCAAAGTCAACCTTACAGCCGTCAGTGACAATGACGCATCTTTACCAATCAGTAAAGATTGGAACTCTCAGAAACTGCATGTTCTGAACATATCAGCCCAACATCGGGCAGGGAAGTCTTCATTCTCCAAAGGGCTAGAACAGACTTCTGTACCACCTCCCACTCCTCCCACTTCTTCTACACCCTCCCCCTGTCTCAATAGCCCGATCTCTTACAATGTTACGCTACAAAATGGAATTAGGTCGGGCTCTTTCCGAGACCAGGGGAGGGTTGGCAGAATGGGCGAGTGCGTTCGCAAGTGTTGTGAAGCCCGGGATTGTGATGTAGCCTTTATGCTGAAAGATAGTTGTTATCTTGTCACGTGCTTTACCAAAAAAGGGTGTGACTCGGTTCCAGTTCGACACAGCTCTTTTCAGCCGCGTCTGGCACACATGATGAGGGAGGACGATCTGATGTCGTTCATTGATGAACAGGGGGAAGAAAAAGCGAGCCATCCTCTGAAAATCCAACCTCTCAGCACTTACAAACCTGTGCAAAACGTTGCAACTCCTACATCGCCTTCAGCCCTCCCCGCATCAATTACAACTTTAGCTTCTCAAGGTGTTATGAGCTTACCGAGATCAAGTATATCAAAATCAAGCCAAGAGAAAGAAAAGGTTCTACGGATCACAGAAAAGAAAAGAGCTAGCAAAATTAACGCAACTACGACCTTAACGAGGCTTAACGCTTCAAGAAATATAAACACTAACACAAGCAAAAGACCAAATGGACTGAAGACACATTTGACAACAACAATGGCGGAGGACGAAATTGGAAGTAGAACTGGGCCAACAACAGAACCGATAATTAGAACTGCGTCACGTTCTTCAAGAGAGGAGTTTCTGAAAACTGTTCTTAGTCTTATGACTCCAACAATAACAACAGCAACGCCTAAACCTCGGCACAAGGTTGGTAAAGAAAACAAATTTAATAATACGGAAAACAAAAAAGGAATTTCAAAAGCACGCACATCTAGTACAGAACATAAGACAACCGCAATTACAAATTTCAACAAGTCACAGACGTCGAATGCCTCAAGATTAGCTTTCGTTCCTCAAGTCACTCCCTTAACATTGTCGCAGAAAACTCCTATGAAATCCAGTGCCTTTGAATTGAAAGTAGAAAAGAAAAAGAAACTTAAGTTGAAAAACAAAGGACAAAACAAGAACCAAGTTCAACATAGGAAAAACGAAGCAAAAATAGAACCTGATAATGTGCAAAGAAGCCCCGAATTGTTACCCAGCCTTTCAAAAACCCCATTAATGCATAGTTTGTTAGACAAAAAATTTACCAAAGACCTAAACAGTAAAACACAAGATACTGTTAAATCATCTTCCAATACTGGTAAAACCGACAGTCAGACATTTACGTGGCACCACAATCTGAAGATGCGACAAGAAACGGGAAAAGATGCATTCATTGGCACAGTAAATAGTTCTATTTCGGTAAACACGGTCAAGCCAAGATCGGATATTCCACAGCCTACAGCTAAGACCAATATAACCAACTACTGGACCAGTCGAACTCCCCAAGATATCAAAGAACACAACATGTATTCTGTAGAAAGGGAACTATACAGTAGACTGACACAAAACTACGGAGGAACTTCAACGGATGGTACAGAGACAGCAACGCGCAAGCCAATTAAACCTAGTGCTTTGCAGAGAAAGGAAGATCAGCCTAACTATTTAAAAGACGATCCTTTTACCACGGGTACAAATTTTACTGCAAGCAAAGTTGTATCAGGTAATGATAACATGACCTCTTGTAAACTTGGAGCAACTGAATACAACTACACTTTAAACGGAGGGATCCGAGCAGGTTTATTCAACGAGGTTGGCAAGGTCAAAGACATACACGCATGCGCAGAGAAATGTTGTGCAAGTAAGATCTGCGATGTTGCATTCATGATACTCAATCGCTGTTATCTTGTGACATGTTCCAAAAAGGAGATGTGCAAAAGTGTGAAAGCTCTCGCCTCTAATTTTAGTCCAGTACTGGTCCGTGTTTCCAGAAAGAAAACATTGCTATCCTTGCCTATAGTACAGCCAAAGAAGACCCCAAAGACCTCTTCAACTGAAACGTTACGAAAAACAACAGTTTTAAACAGCTATCAACCTGGCTGTTATCCTGGAAAGTTGCAGTACAATACAACTTTGTGGGGCGGTCTACACGCCGGTTCATTTCTTGATAAAGGACCTACTAACACAGTTGAAGAATGCTTCAGATTTTGCTGCGAGAACAGAGATTGCAATATAGTATTCTATTTATTCAAACATTGCCACCTAGTTACGTGCTTTGACAGCTACCTCTGCCATTCTGTGCCTTCGCAACTTGAAGGCTTTAACCCTACAATAGTCCATATTATGCGAAATGCAAAACCGGAGCTAACTAATCAGATTTCAAGTGCGCAGCTACAGCAGTCTTCAACAAACTTTCTGAACGTTGACAAGCCGACGCAAGTTAAGGAGTTGTCAGACAAACCAACTTACCCAGCGTCGCGAGAGATCAAGAAGAAGCATGGCTTCCATCACAAGCCTTCAGTAAATGTTCAAAAAGTTTTAAACGTTTTGGGTTTGTCGTCAAATGCAAAGAGCAATTCTAAGCAAACTCACAAAGTTTGTAGCCACTCAAACCTTTATCGGGAAGTTACACTACGTAAGGGATTTTATGCTGGAAAATTTATCCCTCATGGGAAAATCACACGACCAAAAGACTGCCTTGATATTTGCTGTAAAGAAAATCAGTGTGACTTGATATTTATATACCAGAATCACTGTTTCACTGTTAAATGCCACAGTAGTTTTGCGTGTGAAATTGTTGAAGCAAGGCCAACTACCTACAAACCAATGATTGCATTCGTAATGAGAAACAAAACAAAATCTGGAGTTAACGACAAGCTTAGCGTTTCTATGTTTAAACCAACTGTCTCTCCTGGGCCAACGCCTGTGAATGTTGTCCGCATAAAAGAAGCTAGACCTAAATGGGAAAAACAAAATTATGGACAGAGTAAAACACAAGCGACTCATGCAAGAGCAAGTAAAGTCATAAAACAAGATGTAGTCGATTTGCTAAAGAAACTCAGAAGTAGCAGTAGACTTTATTCTCACAAGAAAATAAGTGTTGGTTTGAGAAATATTCTCCGGCGTCTTGACAAGACAAAACACTTACACAGGAAACTCCATCAAAGGAATCACCGTATTGACAAGAACTATTATGAGCGCGAAATGGAAGTCGTACTTAAACGACTTGCATTTGTTATGGAAAACAATCGTAAACTGGAGAGAGAAGTGAAGGCATTGCTACATGGAGGGAATGAAATGACACTTTCGAAAAAGGAGAAAAAGAGAGGGAAAAGTGACAAACAATCTCACTTAGAGACAAGGAAAAGCGTGTCAGAATCACATATAACCGATTATAATAAAAACAAACTATTGAAAAGTAAAGAACAAAAAGACAAGAATCCAACAAGAAGTGATTCCGAAAGAAATCTAAAGCAGTCAAAATCTCTTTCACATTCGTACAAAGTCGTAGAGGAGAATAAACCAACTTCAGCGAATTCGTTTGAAGCAAACAAAGTGAATCATGAAGTGAAAGAAGATAAGAGGGTTTGGATATTGTTGCCTGTGGACAAAAATAACAAGACCACTTTGAATTCACGACTCCCTACGCACAGGCAGCTAGGCGCGGTTACCAAAGAAACAATGATACTTAATCATACGCAAAATCAAGATAGAAAACATGGTACTCAAGTACGCAAGCACGTGCCTTTGACAGGTGAATTTCCAACTAAAGCCATAAAGCAAAATAGACTCGATTCCTTTTCTCCTGCTACCAAGTTTACATCTTCTCAAGACATATCGAATAACAATGTTTCTAACGAGAATATGATCAAAGACAGTTCATTAAGACACGCTACCACTGCTGCACCGGATGTCTTCGAGACTATTGATGACAACAACGCGTCTACGAGACCAACAGTAGCTAGAACAGATGCCGCCATGCATCGTGGGATTACACGATCTGATGCAGTGAAACAAAGAGAGAAAGCGATAGCCGGAGAAGGAGTACAAAAACAGAAACATCGGGAGAGTGCTGAAGACATTCAAGACAATAATAACTATCGTGCAACTGCTAGCCCCTCTGCACATTCTGCATTACACCAACAAACTCACACAACCAAGGAAGAAATGGAAACGCAAAACAACAAGAATGAGAAAAAAATAAACGAGACTGTCGAAGAGCTTATAGACGATGATTTTGACTCCATAGCACAAGCGCCAACTAGGAAATCCACAACATACCTTGAATACCGAAACCCAATCAACCTGAATTCTAGTCGTGCTCATGATAAAGAAAATAAACTGGTAAAGGTACAGCAGCAAACGGAAAAACACACAGCAGATGTTCAAGAGGTTGTTGACGACCCATTACCCACAATATCTCTCACTGCAACTACGCATTCGACGGAGCATCGCAAGGTTCAAAGGTCTCGATACAACAGTAACACGGTTAAACCTTGGAATCTAGAGCAAATCACGAACACGAAAACCAGTGGTAATAAAGAGGAACATTCTGCTGAGGGTAATGTTCGTACATTAACAACTGAACCAACTCCTACAACTCATTACTCGTTTCACCGTAAAATCCAAACTCCTCCTGGAAAGAAAAAGGTGATTCAACAAAAGAAAGAAACACAACACGTTATTTACAAGGGAGAAACACAGCAAGACAAACAACTTGATGAACGTTTTAGTGATAATGTACCTTCCTCTACACCTGCACCCGTTACATCTTCAGGATTGAAAATAAGGCATAAAAATGTGAAAAGACCTGTGGACAAGGAGAAAGAAGATATGGATAAGCCGAACGTTGAAGAGACTATTGATGAAGATGACCTTTCTACAATAGCCATACCGACAACGGACTCATCCGTGCATCATGAAATAGAAACACTGCCAGGAGTTAGAGGGCAACATTTGCATGGCAGGCGGGCACAGGCGATACGCTTGACAGAAGATAATTACAGAAGTACTCCTAGTGTTTCAGCTTTGTTCAGAAATACACCCCAATCTTTGGCTTCTCAGGGCTTTTCGAAACCTTCAAGATGGAAACACAGGCGCAAACAACATAGGATACAGCGAGTGTACATTAACCCTAATGAAAAAGAAAAGAGCCCTGAGATCGTGGAAGAAGTAATCGATGACAGTGTAGACAAAATAAACACACACGTGCCCTCCAAGATGCACCACGCACACAAACGCCCGACAGAGAAGAATATCTATGAAGGCCATCAAAATCTAGGACAAAAAGTTAAATTGATTGTAAAACCTCTGCATGGAGAAGCTGGAGTAGAAGAAGTCGTTGACGATTACATCCCCACAAGAAAGCAGAACACAATACAACAACACAGTTACAGAACGCATCAGAGGGTAAAAACAGATGGCAAAAAACAAGAAGGCGAGCAAACTATTACGACTCACACGGAACCTGTGATGCAACATAAGGTTTTACACCCAACAACATGGAATCGCGGCGAATTGTTGCTTAAAAGGATTGGTGCCTTATTTAATCAACTCCAAGATATTTATGAGATCAGGGCGGAAAACAAAACGGTTGAAACAATTACTATAAAACCAAATGCGAAACATAGAAACGATACTCTAGTTAAATTTCCTACTTCTGGTAAAGGATTGTTTCATAACGCAGAAAAGGGCAATAGTCCAGAAAAAAATACTACTTCTCCAACTCCGACTACGTATTTTGTGGGACACCGTGAAATAACTCGACCAGTTGTTAATATGACAAATAGCAAACACACAGAAGAACGCGGTAATGAATCACTATATGAACTAGTTAAAGATATTTATCAACAAGTACAAGACCTTCGTAAAGCAAGAGTTGAACAAAGAAAACATTTGAACAGTTCAAAAGTTTCGACAGCTAACCATACAGCAATAGTTAAAAACTCAACCGCCAACCATACCTCAATCCCTGAGAGAACGCTTAACACCACGATTGCACCCCAAAATAAAACAGAAGAGAACGCCATATTACTAGAAGTGAAAACCATTTTTGCTGAGATGAAAGATCTTTATCATAAAACGTTATTGCGGAGAAACAACACAGAAAAACCGACAATCGCCCTCAGCAATCTTGGATTCGAAGGAGGTAATTCCACAGATGTCTTAAAAGGAAAGGCTAGACTATCAACAAACAGCAGTCGTGAAAAAGGCCAATCAGGAAACAGACACAACACACAAACGCCTAACTCTGGTACGGAATCAACTGGAGATAAAACAGACGAACAACATACAATACACAGTTTGCCATCGCCAGGCGGCCAAGAGCGAAACAACAACTCGTTTTACAAAAGTAAGTAAATTCACCAAAATATGTCATCAGGTGTTCGTAACATTTTCTCGACTCTTGTATTATTGTTTTCATAAAATGATTTTTTTTTACAATATTTTCATAGTATTATAACAACAATATAATATACACTATTTTTGCGGTATAGCCCCATCAGTGCAGGGGGGGGGATGTTTTCCAAAACTAAATTATATACCCGGATGTTTTAAACTAAAACAAAAAAAATCCAGCTAACAACCAAAAGTTAATGTACGATTCTACTTTAAAAATTTATTGTGGAAAAAAATGTTTTTGGAATTACACAGACCTTTGTTATGGATTCCATGTCAATCTAAAACATAAATTTAGAACTTACAAAAGGACAGAAATGAAAAAATCCAGTCAAAGTTGGTAAACAGCGAAAATTTAGGGGCTTTATCTCAAGCACGGCCGGCAACATGTTAAAAAACAAAACTTTAGGCAATGATGTATAGTAATTTCGCGTAGACGTGCAAATCTGCACGCCCAAATGAAATTCATACGTTCTCCGTAATTCTTGTTGTTATTAGAAAATTTTGCCAAAGTCAAGTTCTTGATAAATCCCCCAGTTTTTTGCTGCTTTCCAACTACGACTTGCTTTTTACATTTCTATCTAATAAAAAGGGCTACTGTAAGTTAGCGAATTGCATACAATTTTGTGATAAATACCTCTTACTTTTTCTTACTAGGTGCTCACAAGAGATTCAAAAACGGCTATAAGTTATTTCTTTTTGATTGTCAGTAATATTTATGCAAATTCAAACAGAATCTTCTTTCAGTTTCAATCTCTAATTTTCGTTCTCCTTTTGGTAGTCTGTTAGTTTGCTTTCCTTCCCACTAAATTTCTTCCCTTGTCAAACCTAAACACCAGTTGTAGTGATAAACTCGAAAGCTTTCAGCTACTTTTGTCACTACGCACATTCATCGCACTATCTATCACGCCAATATCTTTCATTTCTTGCTTGTACAGTATGTTTAATATAAATTAATATTATATAAATAGCGCCAAATAGAAATGAATCTAAATCTTATACTTAACTGGGTGTTCACCGCTCCAACAAAGGGATAACGCTCGGAACGTTAGCTATGCACTAAACGTCTCGGGAGAAAAACATACCATATCAAACTTTGCTGACCAAAACCATTTTACAGCTTACTCGCCAACGCAGAAAAAACGTTTTTTCAAAACTAGTCTTGTAGTGCTTACACTTAATTGTTTTGCACAAATGAACCTTGCGCACCATAAGTGCTAATAAATGTTAAATGTTGCCTCCGATGCAAATTCCTTAGAGATTCTTTGCTGACATGATGTTTTGTTTGTGTTTGCTTTTAAATCAAATTTTCAGCGACAAAAAAGGTATCGATTCCTCACAGCAGTAGGAAACCTACGAGTTCTGGGACAAACATAATGCAACTCGCACAGAATCCAAAGCTTGAACCAACTTATCCAGCGGACGCTCACCAGGACACTATCACCGGAGAAGCTACACAGAAACCTAAATTTAAGAGACCTAAAACAACACTCCCAATGGAAGATATGGTAGATAAAGTGGCCAATGAAGTGGTTGATAAAATATCCAAGAAGTTGTTTTTGAACGAAAAACGAACCGATATACCTAGGCCACTCCACACTCAACCAACAATGCCGACACTCAACGAAGGTCACATCACACATTGGGCAGTCAATCCCAAGCTCAATGAACAAGCAAGACCACCGTCTAACCCTGTCCTTGCCTCGAGCGCTGATAGCGGCGATATCCTTAAACCTGCGTCTTCACATGAAACTGTGGGGACGTTTCCTGGTCAACAGTCTTCACTCCCATCTGTATCACCATTGCCAAAGCTGCCAAAGCAACACAGCAAACATGGAATCAAACACAGTTCAAGAACTGCAAAGAAGTTGTATTCGGAGCGGCCAAGTCTGGAGGATTTACATCAACTTTTCAAGTTCAGGGGACAAGGACGGTTCTTCAAGAAAGTTGGTATTCCAGGTGGACTGGGTGAGTAATGAGAGAAGTTACAATGTCGTTTTTGTGTTGTTTATTTCATCTCATCAAAACTAAGGCACGTAAGTATTTTGAACCGAGGAAGATAGAGAGAATATACTATCTCGTAAATCAAGTACATGTTAGGAGAATTATTAGCTTGGATATACGCTCTCTTGGATGGCCAGATCTATGTTGAAATAATGAGCTTTACCGTATAGCATAACATTGTAAGAGATCTTTACGACCTCTTACATTGATGTGCTGTATGGAAGGGCTTCTATAAGTCGAAGGGTTTGTCAATTTTGAATTATCTGAAGTCAAATATTAAGGAGTTGTTATTGTTTTTGTAAATAGATTTCAGTAATTAAAAATCAAGATGTAGAACCACCAGATAAGTTACGAGAAGCTGTAGGCATTCATATGAGATATTTTTACTCAATAATAATAATAATAATAATAATAATAATAATAATAATAATAATAATAATAATAATAATAATGATAATAATAATAACAATAACAATAATAACAAATTAATGCACTTATACACCGTTTATCCGTCCATTGATATATAACACTTTGATTAGTAATGTTTTGTTCTTTTTTCACTTTAAGTAATGTAAGGTGAAACGTTATGGTGCCAGGAAACATTGAAATAACGCAATATTGAAAGCATTAAAATAACGCAGCTATAGTAAATGAAAAAAATACAAATAACTATGAAACAAAATTGGGAAAAGTAGGACGTAGTCTTACGAAAGCTAGATTATTGAATAAGAAAGGTATGTTTTAATTAATTACGGTTGCATGAGGTCCCTTTGCTTTTAAATTTGCTCTGTCAAGTGGAAATTTCTTGGAGTGCTCAAAATAACTTATTATTTTCGAATGCCGATTTTTTTTTCCAGGTAACGACTTGTACTTAATATCTCATCTTGGTTTTGAAAAGATCAAATCAAGAGTTGTCCTGGATGACTCCGGCCTTCACAATGACGCTAAATTATCCGGCAGTGTCCATGTATCATCAAACGAATTCAAGTGCGGATCAGCAGTTGAATTGCGTGGTGGAGGTTTGCTGTTTGATGGTAAAACCTTCAAGAACAGACCCCGCGAAGCAATCACCATTGCATTGTGGGTAAAACCAGAGTCTATCTCCAGTACATTTGTGCTGTTCGGCACCGAAGGCATTGGGGCCAAGTACGATTTAAGAGTAGCCAATGGGATGATTCATTGGTCCCACGTGAATGACAAAGGTCATGTGACATTCAGCATGGATACTAGGCCGTTTGTGAACCCGGGAGATTGGATACATATAGGCGCCACGTACGATTCTAGGACAAACAGGTATTCCTTTAACTTGCTCAAAACTTAGCAATCAGAGTATGATTTCATTTTTTTCTCAAGATATTTGGTAGTTTGATAATTATCGTTATTCTTGCTGACCTATATTTTTGCATTTTCATAGTAATTCAGGTATTTTAATTATAGAATATGTTTTTTAATCTCTCTCAATAGTTGCAGTCTTTAGCATTTAAACAGTTAATAAAATAACTTTTTTATTATTTCTTTAATCAATAATATTTATCCAGGGACATTTATTTTAACTACAAGCTAGTTTGAATAGAGTCCTACATGAAGCTAATTTTTGTTCAAGAAAAGAAAAACATGTGGGATATAATATAAACATAGCTGCCAAAAGGATTTTACATAAATAGTTTTCAAACAATTGATCAATTTTCTAAACAGGAGCAAAGTCATTGTCAACGGAGAAGTAGTTGGAGACAGCGAGGGTCAGGGGCTGTTGTCTCAGAACTGGGACGGCACGGTGGGTATCGGCCTGTCTGGCGGTATCCAGGGAGTCTTGGATGAGTTCTACATGTTCAACCACGCGCTGGCAGCCTACGACATCGCAGACATTTCTGAGCAGTGCAACCTTGGGGCTGGTGAGCAAAATTATTTTTGACACAGTGTTAAATTCGCTCATGTAAAGTGTTAAAATACTATTTGATTTTTCATCATGTGCATCGTGCCATGTGTGTGTGTGAGCGCGGTTGGCTCAGTTGGTTTTTGAGAAAATCTCCAGGTCCGATTGTTCGAAACTAGGTTAGATTTAATCCTAGATTGGAATATATCTTAAGTTATAAAGTTCTACATCTATTCTACTGACGTAATACGTAGTCCAGTCTTGAAAAATTTTGTGAAAATTTACTCAAAACATGTTTCGAGAAATTCGCTCCTAAAGTACGCCGTTCAGTTAAACAACGTACGTCCGTTAAAAACTCTTGCCCGTCATATCTCGCAAACTATCAGACGTATTGAAAGAAAAAAAAATTTGAATGGAAGTTCATTTAATGTATATTTATATTCTGCAAAAATTGAGGGAGTATTGATCCTTTGTATTGTCGTAGTTTTAGCCAAAACACGTTTCGAGAAATTCGCTCCTAAAGTACGCCGTTTAGTTAAACAACGTAATTCAGGCAAAAACTCTCGCTCTCCATATCTTGCAAACTATTAGACGTATTGAAAAAAAAATTGACTGGAAGTTCATTTAATGTATATTTATATTCTGCAAAAATCTCAATTTCGATATTTTGATCCGTTCCAAAGTGAACGGCAACCTTAAATAAGTAAAATCATTTTCGAGAGTTAGAGAAGTATACCCAAAATAGATCTTAGAAACGTAAATATACTGCCTTTTTTCAAATTAAGTAATTCTAACAATTGATAAAACCATTCTTAAGAGTTATGACCAGAAGAGATCTTTAGAAATGTATTTGATCCGTTCCAACGTGAACGGCAGCCTTAAATAAGTAAAATCATTTTCAAGAGATCTTTAGAAACGTATTTAGTTCCTATATTTTTGCGAGAAATAGGATTGCCTAAGTTAAAGTGCACGTCATTCTTTGTACAGGGGGTGCCATTCCAACTAAGGAGGGCAGCTACAATGGTCTCATTCCCGATCAGATGATCAAAGAAGCACAGGCATTGGAGCAGTTGGCAAACCAGACTCTGTTGCAAACGAAGCAACTTTCATCGATTAAGCAAACGCAAGGAGCACATACGCCTAGCACACGACCTGACGCATCAAGTATTACTAATAAAACAACAACAACAACATCAACAACAACAACAACAGCAACAGTAACTACACCAACAACAAAAACAACACCAACAACAGCCACTACAAAAACAATTACTACTACTAAACCAGTGACAACAAAAAGAAAAACATTAGCAACGACAACACCACCAACAAAAGCAGCGGGGAAATCAGCAACCAACGATACCATCCTCATCTCTCAAACAACAAAATTCGTAGGAAATTCCGGTCCAACAATACAGGTATAGTTTTTAAACAGTGTTACATGTAAATTTTGAATCTATGCCAATGTAACAAACTGTTTTCGAAGATTGACTGTAGAGAGTAGTTTTGTTGTATCATCTGTGTGAAACAATTTAATTACCATATTTAACTAGCAGCATGTTGTCTTTGCTTTCCCAAATATTGCGCATAATTATGTAATAGTTTAATGTTTGGTTTACCGCCGTTATGTTATTTCTATTTATTCCGCTTCCATAAAATAACAAAACGAATATCTTTAGAAATTATGCAGTGAGGTCAGACTATATAACAGACTTGGCTCTCCATATAGACACTTCCTTAAAAGTAGAATCAATAACTATAGCTTAGAACTAAGACATGGAAATATAAGAAATAGATAAACTAATTAATCAATTAAGTAAGATAGCATATACAACTGTATGTATCATAAAAGATGATGGCTGTAAATTTTACCACAATACGTTGCAAACCTTACACAGCCATTAGGCATAGAGAAAGCAATATACTTTTGCGATATTCATCCCTTAAGAGTATCAACGTTGTCTATATTTGATTTGAAGTTTTTACTACGTTTCTGTGCGTTTTAGAAACAATTTTGGGATTTCTGTGTGCTAAAAATTATGGGTAATTGTACCTGTTGCCATCTTTTTCGTTACGGTCAATTAAAGCCAATGGTGGACAAATGTTTTCTGTGGCAAC
>JAOEJI010335097.1:0-10963 GCA_025448255.1 Umimayanthus chanpuru | reverse complement strand
GCCAATGAAAATGAAGCAGCAACGAGCCATGACACCACGTGACAGACTGAAAATGTAGATATACCAGTTCTGTTTTTATAAAAGTACTTCAGGCAAATCTAAAATTATTTCAAAAAATAAAAAATAATCCGACCTACCTACCCTAATTTTAAGAAGCATTGTTTGGCCTAAAGTGTAAACAGATAGCTATATGGTCTCTTGTTTATGTTTTTATTTCTTATCTGTTATGTAGACAGCTCTCTGGTCGTCGATTCAATTAAGATTGATTCCGATATTCTTGATGAGATGGAGAAACAGCTCAACAAAAGTATTCCTGGTGTTGGAAATTGGCGCTCTCTCGCCATGCGGTTGAAGATAGCTAATGACATTTATGATGAATTTGAGCCTGCTGGTTCTGGGCAACCGATTCAGCGAAGTCCCACCAAAATGATGCTGACGTGGTTGGATGGAGCTCGAGCAGACATCACGATATGTGACGTCATCCATGGTATTGAAGAAATCGATAGATATGACGCCATCAAGATCCTAACTAGCCAGTACAATAATGTTATTGGTGAGTTGTTTTTTAGTTTTATGGAGTTTCAGTCTTTTCGATTTTCATTTACCTAAAGGAGTCACATTTTGTTGGTAGTTTCAGGGATTCCCCTCCTTTGCGCAATTGTTATAAAACTGAGCAGCAAAGTAGTCATCTGAAGCACTTTAGTATTAGTTTTTTGATTGACAACTGAAGTTGTTCTCATCATGTTTTAATGACACACTAGTGATGACGTCAAAAGTACAGATTGAACATGTCATACTATTCAAGCATAATGTGATCGAGGACTTAAGCAACGAGAACGAGAACGTCAACGAGAACGTTACAAAACAGTAGAATTAATTACAGAACAGAATGCCTTCGTGCAGGAATGCAACCAGCTGACCATCTTTCCATCGCCTTCTTTTAGAAAACAGAAACTAGATAACGTGAACAACAAAATATGAATCATTGCAATATTTGTGCGGTTTCAAAATTAAGGTTTCTAATTTTTCAAGTTCACACAAAATAAAAGAAAATGAATTGTAGAAAAAAGAGGAAAGCGAGGAGTTAGAAATCCAGCAGCGAGAATAAGTAAAATCTGTTTTCCCAAATGAACCTGTAAAATACAAAACTACAAAGGGTAATTATACTGTTAAAATTACAACAATATATTAGTTAACCTTTGTAAAAGTCGTTTGAAATTACATGATAAAAATCAAATATATTACAACAATTGTGTCGAGGGTGGAAGTGGAATATTGGAAACCAAATATTCGTATTCTTTCTGGAATATTTTGCGAATGTCAATATCCCAAAGTCTTCAAAAGGCAAATTTTCATATTCCTCAACATACTCAAATCAGATATTCCTTTGCTAACATTTGCAGTAAAGTTCGCAGGGGCGGATCCAGAAGTTTTAGAAAGGAGGACCCAGTAAATAAATTCTAGAATGAGGAAGGGGGGAGACAAATCTGGTTTTTAATTGCTTAAATCGGTTGTTTTGTTATAAATCCTTTGACAATATTCCTTAAAGGGAAGGGGGGTCCCCTGGGCACCTCCCTTAAATCCACCGCTGGATCGAAAATATTTTGGTGTCCCAATGATGCGTAGTTCCATATATTCTCTATAATGTTATTAAAAAGATATTGTTTGCTCATTCTAGTAGATGGTTGACAATTTTAGCGTTTATAAACACAACTTTAAAGCACATTAGTCAATGTCGCATCAACAGCATCAAGGCTGTAAACTGCTATATTCCGCTCGTGAGAATCTTGTCACATCTTGTCTGCCCTGTCCTGTAACGAGATCCTTGTTAAGACCATATACAGATAACAAAAAAGGAATTGGCATTATTTTAATTTTGGAGGTCAAGAATTAGAAACGGACATTTTAAAATTTTAAAGAAGGTTGAAACCACGCAGCAAAATACTGATGATGGAAGACTAATCGAGAACGAAAGAAAGATACAACTCCTTGCGGGCCTGCTGTTGGATATCTTTAACATATTTATTAATACTCAGTTTAATTTAAAAGTTCAATAACACACGGGCTAACTCTTAATCAAAGCTTTATTCCACACGATTACTTCATTCCAATCTCTCGAATTCGATATTAACCATGCAACAAACTGTGGACTACGATAGGACTTCTCAAAATTTGCGAACTGGACAGATATATTCCAATTTTCCCTGGGACTATTTTAGCATCAACTTATGGTTTGAAAAGCATGGACATTATGAATCAGAGTGAAAGACTTCGGTATTCAAGTGAAATACCTCCCAGCTTTACATCAGTTGTACAAAAACTGCGTAGCGTCCTGACATGCTAGTCAATGGCATCATATTAGGAAGAAAATTGAAACGTTCCTAATAACAAGTCAGTGAAACACAGCAACCGATCTTATGTGGTACTCCAAAAGACAGAAAGTCAAAATCAGCTCTTTTCTATTTACAACAGACTGATACTAAACTGAATATGCTTTCAAACATTGATAAAAGAACTGAAACTCTCTTAAACACGAACAATCGAGAACAATATCAACGGTGCAGTCTCAGTCGTGTTGCATTGCGGCCACTCCTTGTCTGCACAACTTCCCATTCATCCTCATCCTCACCTTTATCGGAGTTATTGTCAGATTCAATGTTGCTTCCTGGTCCTCCTTTAAGCACTCATTCCAGTTTAACGACATGGTCAATCACGTAGAACCTCCCTTGCTCGTCCTGGCCCGATGTAACACCCACCTTATTTATGATAGAGTAGTAAGAATCACTTTGGTCTTGATACACCTCACGGAATTTGTAGATGTCTTCGGAGTTTCCACTGTCGAGCCACACAATATCCGTTGTGCTGTCGTGAAGTCGACTTCACTAGATGTGCGGCGCTTCCAGCTGAGGTCTCTGTTCAGGAAAGCTAATTAAAAGAGACCCCATAACTCCCTTCTTCAGAGCTTTCAACGAGACAGCCTTTCTCATCGGTTTGGTCACCTCGGGCGATCAATCACGGCGTAGAACCAGCAAGAGTCGTACATTGGTCAAGTCGTCGTTCAGATATAGCCAATACCAAAACAGGGATGATCTCACCGATTTAATATTGTGTAGTGGATCTGGCAGTGGAAGAGTATAAACATTTAGGTATCTTTCATTTAGCCTTTCCATGAATTCTTTCTGCTTTGACTCACAATCTGAGCACCAGCCAATCTGAACAATTCTAATGCAATGTAACAGTGGAGAGCATGTTACTCCCGTTTTCGTAAGTTTGACAGTTTTTGCCACTAGAAGGAGCTCGTACAATTGGCTGGGGTGAATTTTGCTCACTGAACTAAGAGCAGAAGGCAATGGGTTTCTCGCTGTAATCGACCGTGGAGAAAGGCCAGCAAATCTGTGCGATGATATCCACACAGCCGGAGGCATCAGCGAATCTGCAGCACTCCCTTGATTATGTCCACCTTTCCACAAAAGAAGTAGGAGCCGGACTTGCCATGAAGAAACTGGTTTGATTCGAGCCAGAATGTTAGAGCTGGAAACTCTGAAGAAAAGAATTTTACAGGGAAGATACTTCCTAAACTGCGTCTACAAAATGCATCTACTTGCTGATGAAAGACGTGTTGTTTATCCAAAAGTCCTGACTGAACAAGAAACCAGAACATCATAACAGCACTGTCCATGTCTAGCAAATCGATATTGTACTGTTTGGGCAGCTAATTATTGATCATCATCATCGTCGTCGTTGTCGACAATGACACAGGTTTTCTTGTTAGTGTCATTCCTGCTCTTCCTCTGCTTCTTCCGCTGTTCTTGGGCTATCATAGTTAAGAACATGATCTTAACTTAAAGGCAGATAATTTGGCTTTCACGTTTAATTTCTGCAGAACAATGATTTCGCTGAACGACGCTGTGCTGATGCATACAAAAACAGGTGTATCATACGAATAAATATTGCATATTAGACACTAAAAGCAAAGTTACAAAAATAAAAATAAAAAAAAAGATTGTTTTCAGTAAACCGGTATTCAATATTCCCGTCGAAATACCCAACATTCATATTCCCCTGTTACAGCGACCCCGATATTCATATTCCTGAGCCTAAAAAGGTGAATATTCATATTCCAATATTCCACTTCCACCTCTGAAATTGTGCTTGTTATAAAAATGTAATCACAAAATATGGTACCAATAACATAACGGTTAAAATCTATATGTATCTTAGCTAATACCATGCATCAGTATCACTAAAATTGAGATATCAGTATCAATCAAAACAATAATTGGAAACTGAAGAGCCGGCTGGGCAGTTCAAAGTTGAAATTAATGTTCAGTTTGTTGTATAGTTTTGTACCCGTGTTTAAATAAAGAAAGAGATTCCGAATGCGTAGTGCTGTCTGGAGAGGAGGAAGAGAGTTCCAGGTTTGAACTTCGGGGTATTTAGAAAATCGTTTTGTTTGGTTAGTTTTTGGTTTCGGCAGCACAAAATCTTCTTTCTTCTGGTGTTATAATAATGCATCTTCATGTGACGGACGAGGTCCATGTCAATCCCTTCTGTGTTCTTGTGCGGACATTTGTACATTAATATGGTTTTGTGAAATTGTCGTCTCGCAGTAAGGGGAATCCAGTTCAATTCGTTTCGAGCAAACTCTAATGACATGCTGTTTAAGATTAACTCGAGCCGCACGATTTTGCAATCTTTGCAGCTCTGTCACTGCTGTTGTGCTGCAGCACTCCCAAACAACTCCGCAATAATCAAACAGAGGGGCGATTGTTGCAATCTAAACAGGCGTTACAATAGATTGGGTAACGGGATTGTGCTGTGGGGTTCGGAGTTTTTTAGTTGCTACTGACGTGTTGGAATAAAGTTGAACTAAACAACTTACGCCAACAAAAAATTTACATCAAAAGTCAATTGACGTGCGTGCTTTCTCATTTGAAAGATGTCTGCAGGGAAACTGACGAGTGCATGATGTCATGCACAGATGGTTTGGCCGCTTTTGCTTTGGAACCTCAAGCTGGAGAGCCGGAACAAAAAAATAAACTCAAAAGAGGGAGAAATGAGAATCTACCCGTTCAAGAAAGTGCCGCGGCCTCTTCTTCAAAAGGTACAGTAAAATCACGCGACGTATCCGTATACGCACCTGCTTTAAACATTCTATAAGATCGGGACGTCTGATCGACCGTAAGATGTGTGTGCGTCCTTTCTAAGCTGTAATAGAGCATAGGCTACTTATTGTATAATTCCAACTGACACGATTTTGGGCCATCCTCTCTAGCTGACACCATCTGTATCCCTCTGATGCCATCTCCGCCTCCACTTTTCCATGCCATGTGTTTTGTTGCCCTACGCGTTCTTTTCCCCTGGGCATTCCATTTTAAAACCTGCATTGTGATGTGTGCACCGGTCTTAAATTCCTTAGAGTTTGTCCTATCTAGGCCCATTTTCTTCTGCTAATGGTCTGTTTCACTGGTTCATGAACAGTTATTTCCCAGAGGTCTTCATTTTTGGATTGTTTCACCGTATTCTCAAAACGCCTCTTAAGCACTTGTTTATGAATCCTTAGACAATAAGATAGTATGAGGTAAAAATACAGAAAAAGACCTGCAAGGCAGACAGACCGAAGCTTTCAAATCTGTCTGTTTTACCCTAAATTCCACTTGCTTTACAATACTTTTTTTACTGAGTAGTTAGAGAAACAATTCTTCCACTCACAGATGATCACAGCAAACTCGGCGCTTTACACCACTTTGGCTATCTATTACCTCATATTCAACTTGTGTTTTTAAAATAATTATTAACTAAACTTGGGAAATTTCTTGTAGAAATCGCATCTTGTGGCCACTGTGGCGGCTTACCTTGTAAGGTGGAGTACTTCACTGGCAGAAAGACTGAAATTTTTGAAGTCATGGCCAACTTGAATGACAACAACTATCGTGGAGTAACAGTGGTGGCCCCACCTGGTTACGGGAAAACCTCGCTTGTAGTCGAGGTCGCACACAAGTTTATCGAAGAGGGCAACTTTGTCATCTACGTCAGTTCACGTGGTGTGACGTCACTTTATGACTTGGCTTGTAAGATCATTCAAGCACTCGGCCTTGACCCAGGTCTGAATCCAACACGGGAGGCACTGAGTCGATTACGAGCACTTGATCAAAACACTGTTCTAGTGGTGGACAATATCGATGACCTACTCCACTTGGATGGAAGCAACAACGACTTAAAGGAAAGGAATAAAGCTGGTGAAATGAGTGGCAACACCTGTGAAAAGCAACTTGCAACAACTATTGATCTTCCGGGAATTGGCCTTGTCAACAAGAGAAAGGCGGCTTGTGCAGAAGAATTTCAAGATTTTCTCGATGAAATTGAACAAACCTGCTCAAATGTGAAGACTCTTATCACTTCACGGGAAAAGCTTGAGTTTGTTCGAACTCTTCGGTGGATGAAAGAGTTGGAGCCTTTATCAATTAGTAATGCTGGTAACCTTCTCGTGAAATTGTGCAAGTCTTTGAATAAAAAGCAAGCAGAAGAGCTCGGTCAGATTTGCGGTGGCATACCGCTGAACCTGTGTAACATCGCATCCGTCATCCAGAGCGAAGGGTACGCGACTATGGAGGGCTTGCTTTCTGGGTACATCGAAGAGCTGGGTTCAAGTCCGCCATCAAAACTAATGAGAGTCTTTCATTCTCAGAAAAAGTGCCTTAATTTGTGTTTTCAGAGACTTGATCCACAACTTCAACAACTTCTTGTTTCAATTTCGGTGTTCCCTGGCATATTTACTTTGGAACAAGCGAAGGTCGTGTCCCAGCATGTCATGCAGTCTGCAGATATGGCGGAGAAGATTGAAGCTTTAGTGAAACACTGCCTCGTACGCTTCGACAAGTACTCAAAAAAGTACTCCGTTCACTCTTTTGTTAGGAGTTTCTGCATTGCTCAGGGACAAGATGACCATCTGAAAGATTGCTACAAGCGAGCCAAGAAGAATTTTGTGGATCACTATGTAACTCTTCTCGAGGATCTGTACAATACTTTTCTGAGCAAGGAGTCTCGAAAAGCCATCGTAGCTTACAGGAACGAGAACGAGAACATAACACAGTTGTTATCATGGTGCACTGATGGTAAAGAGATTGGTGTCGAAACAGGAAAGAAGTGTATTGACGTCATCAACATGGCGGCGCCCATGATTGCCAAAGTTACAGGAAGAACTAAGTTCGAGCGTATTTTCAACATGCTCGCCTATCGCTGGCGCCATGATCACAAGCGCTATGCTGATTGTCTTGTTTCAATCGGCATGAAGATTGTACTTGCCTGTGCATGTTCCCCCCGAATATGCCCCAGAGCTCTTGAAGACGCAATGATGTATCTCAGAGTAGCCAATGAGCGACAGGAAGCTTATGGTATCGCTGAAGGTAATGGCCGGGCCCAGTGCCTAGCAAAACTTGGCCGCTGCAACGTCCGGCATGGTTTGATTGAAGACGGTTTACGAATGTTGGTTGAAGCACAAAACGTTCGTCACGATCAAGTACAAAGGGACAGTAGTGTTATCAACCTGGTTTTGCTGGCTGCTTGCTTCAACGATTTTGCAGGTGAGCTATCTGATTAACAAGGTCTTTTTATTATGTAAACATATTTCACATATAGAGGGCAATATGGATTAGGAAAAATATCCCCTTACTTTCATAGGCACCTGTTGAATACTCAAGGTGGTGAGAACTAATGTCTTGAGTTATTATCTTTACCTTTCACAGCTGCGCAGAGTTACAGAAGCAAGATTCTCTGCGCCCTCCACATAAGCCTCGAACTGGTACTTCCAGAATACCACAAGCTTCTGGGTGAGCACCCGTACACGGCCAGTGTTCTTAACAGCATAGGTAATTACTACCAGGCCACCGGTGACTACGACAACGCCATCAAGTACACGAAACAAGCACTGAGCATGCGCATTTCATTGCTTGGAGAACATCAGGAGACAGCTCGTTCATATTATGACTTGGGAGTAGCTTTAGAAGGTAATATTTATACACGTGTGTATCACTTTTTTAATCGCATTTCACTTTAACACGTTTGCATTTTTTGTTTCTTATATATTTCTATATTTACAAGTGATTTCTAATAGCGGGGTAGGAGGCAATCGCAAAATAGCGGCTTTTAAATGCGGACTTTAATTCTTAAGTTTTTGTTAAAGGCCGTTATTTAAGATCCCCCCCCCTCCCGCAGACCATTTTTCTCCTTCGCTGCCAGAGGTCTTTCCCTCCGAAATCCTAGAACTTATTTTGTATCTATCCTAAAAGTTTTTGATATTCTACCTTTTTTCTTTCTATTGTGAAACTACAGATATTGATCGATATTGATATTAACGCTACGAAACCTTTCAAAATTTTACTATCAGTATAATTATTATTATTGTCTTTATCGCTATAATTGTTTTTATCATTATTAATACTAATATTAATTATTATTATTATTATTATTATTATCATTATTATTATCATTGTCATCGCCGTTACCGTTACCGTTGGCGTTGTTATTTGATTGTAATTGTTATCTATCGCCTATCAACATCCAACAAAAACTCTTATCCGTACAAGATCGAATGACCAGATTGTTTTTGATAAATTTTTTGCAACTCAGCTTAGTTTATTGTTTAGAAATATTGGTTACAAAACTCAGTGGCCCACCCGACTTGTAAAATGAACTGATATAGAATTATGATTGACAGGTAGCCGTACTGATCGCTAAACACTCAAGAACAATTGATCTAGATGAACGCTCTTCTTTCTCCACCTTCCCCGACTTGCGTTTTAGTTTTAGTTTTAGTTTTACCCCTCTGAGAAAAGATCCTCCATCAATCGCGTGTCTGAACCCATGGTTGTGTTTCTCCTGTGCATTTACTCTAGCGATCATACTGGTAAAGACGAAACCTTGAAACAATCAAATTTTAATATTTTTTCAATACAGACTTCTTGCATTGTTATAGTAGATCTGGAGTTTGAATAGCAACTCGCATATTGTCCACTTTTAAATATCGCTCCTGATTTTTTATAAACCTGTAAAATATTTTTTCCTATTGCTGATTTATTGCTTAGGTAAAGAGTTGTATGAAAAGGCTCTAGAGAACCTCCAGCTAGCGGCAGAGATACAAGACAAGGTGCTGGACACACATGAAGAGACTATGCGGTCACACCAAGAGATTGCCTGCGTGTTGAAGCTTCTGGGGAAGGAAGAAGAAGCGATGGCTGCGAGGTCTCAGGCTCAGAAAATCTCCAGGGAATTGCCCAACACTACAGCTAGAGAGAGCAGACCAAAGCATTTAGAAAGCCAAACTAAACCATCTAACATACCTCCGAAGTCATAATAAAATTTCGATTGCATAGATTGTGGCTGTTCAGCCCAAAGTCTCTCTCAGAATTCCCACTGTGAGACTAAACCAGTGAGTTACTCAAGCAAACAACTGGGAAAATGCGAGTCTTTCTGAACGTCCACTAAGGCTTGCCAGAAGTTTGAAATCCCCAACAAAGCTACTTGGACTGCATAGTAGTAGTTGTTTGTCGATGGTATACACGAGAAGATAGGGTATCTTACCTTATGGTGTATTAGTATTGGTATGCCTTGTTGGACCAGTATTAACAAATCAGAAATGATTGTAGATTAAATTATGACTTGTTACCCATTCGCCAAATTGGATTTATAGTTTATTCCCTCAAATGAATTTATGCTTTTTCCATTTAATTTAGTTTACCGTTATCTATACGTTTGAAGACAAACAATTGTTTTCAGTATTAAAAACAGAACAGCCGTCAGTCTTTACCCTTAAACGGTCAAGCCTTTTGGCCAAACAGGTATGGTTGAAAATAGCTAGAAAACATTACTTTATATCCTAAAACTACGAAAAGATCAGATGAATATGAATTACTTTGAGTTTTTAATCATTTTTGTTCAAAAAATCTAAAGTTGGACAGCAAACTCCATTTTCCCTAATTTTTATGATGACGTCATCAATGCTGCCAAACTTAGTTAGTGTCAAAAATGTGCTCATTATCGATGAACAGTTGTGCAAAAGCGAACCCCCCGCCCTTGACCGTTTAAGTGTTAAATATATATTTTAAATAACGGTATAAAATTGTGATATAGTATCGAGATAGCTTTCAAAGCCTATAACTACGGTTGACCGTTACTGGTTTGGTTTTCATTCTGGCAACACAATTTTTGTTATCTGTATAATTTCCATGAGCAGTAACAGGACATGGGATGCAACACTTTTGTTGGCAAGTTTTTAAATATTTTATATCCTATATATTTTATACTCTAGCATTACTGACTAATTCGCTATATTGCTATAATTAGCAAAATGACAATTAAGGCTTCATTTAAAGTCTTATACTTTCGAGATGTAAACAAAGTGTTGTTATTCACTCTCACAGTAAGGCCGGTTGATCTGTACTACCGTCAACTTTCACTCTCAGTTTAATTTTTGTAGTATAGACTAGTATAGTGTCCCCAATTAGCCGTAAATCTAAATAGCATTGACACTTCAATAAAATTCAGGTATATGTATTGTAAAACGTTGGTTTTACTAGTTCCAAATAGTGCTCGATGCACATAGATGCAAAGCTTGATAAAATTTAAAATGACTAGAGACAGAAAAACCTTTAAAAACTTTAAAACATTTAAAATATCAGTTAAAACTTTGTTAAAACTTCGTTACTGCAGTTTCACGCTTGACGCGATCATCAGACTAAAATTTAAGGTTCTGTTTAGTTCATTTATGGGGGACGGTCATCAGTGCGGGGCTTATAATTGGCTGCGTAAAACTTGTTCTCATGCCGGCATTTCGAAACTAACTCGGATCTTTTGTTGAGTAAAGTGCTTTTTTCAGCCTTGAGGATGTAGAATTTTTCCATTAAGCAAAGGTTGCAACTTGATTGAATTCCTTTGTATGCGTGCGCCCTTGCCACAATTGACCATT